>PVKS010012185.1:35952-54697 GCA_004027875.1 Aplodontia rufa | reverse complement strand
AGTATCCTAGAGAGCCATCCCCCTAATGCTCTGAAAGTCATTCAATTTGCAGTTTTGTTAGGTTAGCCGTCAGCCCTACTGCTTCCCCATATATGCTAGCATCAACAGATGAGAGAAACCATTCGGCCCTTGAGTCTCTGAGATTGGGAGACTTCACTAAGCATAATTCTATCCATCTCCATCCATTTGATTTCAAAAGACAGAATATCGTCCTCTCTAATGGCCGAGTAGTATTCCACAGTATATACGTACCAAAGCTTTTGTATCCACTCGTCAAGTGAGGGGCATCTGGGTTGGTTCCATAATCTAGCTATAGTAAATTGAGCTGCTAAAAACATTGATGAAACCACATCACTATAATATGCTAATTCTAAGTCTTTTGGGAAAATTCCCAGTAGTGGGATAGCTGGGTCATAAGGTGGTTCCATCCTTAATTTTTTGAGGATTCTCCATACAGCTTTCCATAGTGGCTGAACCAGTTTGCAGTCCCACCAGCAGTGTAGTAGTGTTCCTCTTTTCCCACAGCCCCTCCAGCATCTGTCGTTGTTTGTATTTTTCATTTTTGCCACTCTAATAGGAGTAAGGTGTGCATTTTTAGAGCCATGCAGAAACAGATTCACAACGGCAAATAGGAACCTTTCTTGAGCTCGGTGAACAACAGCCACAGCAGACCTTGTGACCTTGTGACGGTAACTGGAGGAGGTGCATCCCTGGTGGGGCATGGTGCCACCCTGAGCCTCCGCTGTCTTAGAGAGTGCAGGGCACT
The DNA here is from genome assembly GCA_004027875.1 of Aplodontia rufa. NCBI lineage: Eukaryota > Metazoa > Chordata > Mammalia > Rodentia > Aplodontiidae > Aplodontia > Aplodontia rufa. The sequence continues at coordinate 53,931 of PVKS010012185.1, read as the reverse complement.
TTTGGTGAGTCAGCGAAGCAGTCTGTTAGGAGTTCTTATTTCTCCAGAAACACGCAGAAGAAGCTCATCTCAGGAATGAAGCCAGCATCAGGCCACGCTGGGACAACAGAGACCAGAGCAGCGCAGCCAGAGAGGAGCGTCTAGAAGCACAGCCCCGGCCGCCAGGGAGGATCCAGGTCTCCTCCCCAGCAGAGCTGCCAGGGGAGGCCTGCAAAGGGCTTGAGCTTCTGTGCCATCTGCCCTCCAGCCGCAAGTGGGCTGAGGTAGCAATGGCCCGGCAGCTCTGCACCTCCTGCCTCAGCCACGCAGCGTCTACCTTGGGCTCGGGCTCCCGGCTCTCTTCCTTTCAGCCTCACGGTCTGTATTAGCTAAAGCACTGGGTCACCGCTGCCCCTTCCCTGAGGATGACTTTTCTCTAGGACTTCCTCAGAACCTGAAAAACAGATTTCAGTGCTGCTTGAAACCTTTGGCCTAAACTTGGTCACGCCGTCACATTTCATCACGAGAGTGTGGGTGAAGCGTGTGCTCCCGCTGCGTGCAGGGGCCCTGCGGACTTGTGGGGCTGGGACAGGGGTTTTGTTATTAAGGAAAATGAGTGGTAATAAGTTCTGGAGAGCTGAGTTATTTCTGCCATGCCCAGTGTCACAGCAAAGGTTGTCGGGGCAGCAAAGTGATTCTCATGCCTGTCTGTCCTCATCCTGAGCCAACCGTACGAGGGGGACGCTGTCAGAGGGAGGAGGGCAAATAAAGGCCAAAAGACAAGGGTGTTTAAATAGGGGGCCTCCAGGCTGAGTTACGCTGCTCCAGGGCCCCTCTGACGTTTGGGAAGATCAGGTCCCACTTAGCCAAAAACCACCCAGCAGACATGTGAGCTCAGAGCCTCGGCCACCATTCCTGGCAGATTTGAGTGAGTGGAAATGAAGAAGTCACAGTGGTGACCAGCAGCAGCAGGTGCAGGAGGTGACGAAGCCAGTGCAGAGGTGGTGGCCTCCAGCAGAAGATGCAGGCCTCCCTGTCACGGCAGCAGCATGGTGGCCCCATGGCACTGCCTGTGGAGGGGACAGCATCGGCTGGGCACAGAGAGTTTTGCAGCCAGAGCTGGCTTTCTGGTTCCCTGTGTGTGAGCTAGGTCCAGGGTGCTGCTGGGAATCCATGAGTGCTCGTGTGCGCACCTGAGCTCGCTTGCGTGTTTGAGGCTGGAACTTAGCACGAATTTCCCCTCAGATGGAACGGAGCCTGGAGCCTGGAGCCTGAAACTGGTGTTGTCAAATCTCATACGGCCTCACGCTCGCACAAGAGGACTGGTCGCCAAGCCTGGGTTTCTTCTGCCAGCTGTCAACACGTTTTTGTGTTTTGGTTTTTTTTTTTTAAGAGAGAGAGGAAGTGAGAGGAACAATTTTATTTAGTTTTCCATGTGGCTTTTGTTGCTTCGAGACTTCATTGTGTACGTGATGCTGGGGTTTGAACTCGAGTACTCGCGCATGTGGGCAAGTGCTGTAACCACTGAGCCACCGCTCCAGCCACCGTCAACGCATTTGGAGGAGACTCAGCACTGTTGGCACCTAATGCTGAAAACCTGAGCGCGCAGGACAGCCGTAGCCCTCATTTCTGAGGAAAGGGGCTTAGCGGCTTTAGCTTAGCTGGTGTTTTCCTATCAGAATGCTGTTGAAATGACGCTGGTCACTGATCCCCACCCACGTTTCAACAGGGGGATCTCCCACAGGAACTCCAGAGTCGTCCCCCAGAGCAAGGACCTGGCGACTCGGGAACATCCCCTACACAGGGCAGAGCCTGGGATCTTAAGGACGATGGGGAAATGTTAGTTATTAGTTTTTTAAAGTGTGTTAATGGGCTTCCTACAGTCTCCTTCTGGGACTTGGTGCTGCCTTTCTATTCCTAACATTGTGACAGTCTGACACCTGAAATGTCAGGGCCTGTGGGCTCCCTGACCCCTGGTTCCTCTGCTGCCAGCCACGAGGACATCTGACCCCAGCCAGCAGGCTCCGTATCAGTCAGGACACATCATTCCCTTCCCTGTGTGCATTTTTATATACTGAAAAAGTCACTGTGTAGGACACGGCCAGCCCTCGGTGAATTTTAATATTATTCTCTAATTCTTTCCCAAACTCTCCAAATATAGCTTCACGCCCCTAAAGGTGAAGTGGCACAAGATGTACACTTGGTATTAGAGAAAACCTTCACACCCCCAAGGGCACACATATGAAGCAGGTCCTAGTTAGCCACGAGAACGTGCTGGCCGGAGCCTGTGGCAGCATATCGAGCCACTCGCAGCCCTCTCGCCCTCCCTGGCCTTTCCTGCCAGGCGGGTGCTGCCCAGAACAGTCCGGCGGTGACTTCCAGCCTCTTGGAGTGGCCCAAACCGTTGCCCTCTGCAAACCCGTCAGGACAGGTCCTCCCACAGGTGCACAGTGGTGCTCTCTCGAACCTACGTGACAGCTTCTGTCTGGACAGCTGGGCCTCTAACAGGGTTAGTGGATCCCCCATGCTGCTCAATCCGCTGACGCCAGGAAAGGTTCCTGAGACCCTGCACACCCCACCAATATCCCCAAGGGACAGAGCCCTAGAGAGAGTCGAGAAAGAGGCCACTGGTCCACCCAAACACTGCCATTACAGGGAGGGCAGGTTTGTGAGACAGGATCAGGGAACAGAGAAGCTGCAGGACCTGCAGGGCACCAGGGCAGAACCTGCAGGGATCCACAGGATGCAGGTGAGGAAGGGGAGGTCCAACACTGGGCTGCAACCCTGCTAGCCTGCCTGTCTGGCCTGCAGCAGAGCCGGACCTCCCCTCTGCCTGGAGCTCAGCAACACCTACATGGAGCCCAGGCCTCCCCTTTACATGGAGCCCAGGCCTCCCCTCTGCCCTAGAGCCCAGGCCTCCCCTCTGCTGGAGCCCAGGCCTCCTCTCTGCCCTAGAGCCCAGGCCTTCCCTTTGCTAGACCCAACTGCACCTCTGCCCTAGAGCCCAGGCCTCCCCTCTGCCTGGACCCCAGGCCTCCCCTCTGCCCTAGAGCCCAGGCCTTCCCTTTGCTAGACCCAGCTGCACCTCTGCCCTGGAGCCTAGGCCACCCCTCTGCTGGAGCTCAGGCCACGCCTCCTCCCTGGAGCCCAGGCCACCCCTCCTCCCTGGAGCCCAATCCACCCCTCCTCCCTGGAGCCCAGGTCACCCTCTTGCATCACAGGCTCCTACCACAAGGACGTTTTCCATGATCCAGCCGAAACATCTCCCTGCTAATCGCATCACTGGCTTGGTCCCAGCGCACTGCTTAGAGCACCACAGGCCTGTTAAGTGCTTGCTTATTTATTTATTTATTTTTACCTGGAGGTGCATAAGTACTGGGCTGTTCCCAGCCCTATTTATTTTGCATTTTTGAGACAGAGGCTCACTAGGTTGCTTAGAACCTCACTAAGTTGCTGAGGATGCCTTTGAACTTGTGATCCTCCTGCCTTTACAGACATGTGCCACCACACATGTCTTAAATGGTAGCTTTTACCCTCGGTGATGGGCAGGGTGACTTGTGATGCCGCGTTACACAGTAGAGCAAATGGACCTCTAGACCACAGCCCTTGTGAGGGGTCAGGAACCTGGCTGTGGATGCAGAAAGCAAGCGCAGACACCGTCTATAGAAACCAGTGGTGCCGGAAAGCATTTCTCTTTTTATTTAACAGTACTGGGGCTATTACACATGTCTTTTCTCTTGTCTTTCCTTCCTTAATGGCACTGGGGGCTAAACCCAGTGATGCTTTACCACTGAGCTATATTCCCAGCTCTTTATCATTGTTTATTTTGAGAAAGAGCCTCATTAACTTGCCCAGGTTGGTCTCAAACTTTCCACCCTCCTGCCTCAGCCTCCCAGGCCACTGGAATTAGAGGTATGCACACAACACCCGGATTCACATGGTTTTTATGTTTGCTAATTTGGAGCTGAAAATAACAATTCACCCATCACTGACATTTCTTTTCAATCAGTCCAAAAATAAAGCATTATAAAATCAACCGAATTTGATGATTGATTACTGGAGATTCCGTCCCTGGACCACATCTTGCTTCCTGCTGTAGTGGGGTAAAACCAGCAGCCGTGTGAAGCTCTTGCTGTCCGTGCCAAGTGTCCATTTGCATTAGCTCGTGGAAGCCCCTCGACAAAGCTGTGGAGGGTGTCATCCCTCAGCTGTGGGGAATCTGGAATCTGGGGAAACCAAGTCATGGCCTCAGCTCATGTAGCCAGTGAGGGCCAGCACTGAGCCTTCAGGGGGAGCACCACCACGGCATTCCTGGCACCTGGGGAGCCCTAAGAAGGTGCCCTGATAAACACGGCTGCTTCACAGGCCTTTGACGTGTGCATTTGCTGTAACAATCCTCTACCAAATGCAGATGCTCCAAGGGCCTCTGGGAAGCGGCGTCCTCGCTGGTGTCTGCTGCGTGGCTCCACAGTGCCCTCAGCAGTGTGGCACACACAGAGGTCAGGCGGCTTGAAGGTCGCGTGCTCTGCCTCTCCATGCCAGGGTCACTCAGGATTTGGCCCAAGGACCAGGGCATGAGGGGGACGCAGGGCACATCTGATTCTCCCTCAGAACCCACAGGGCCAGCAGCCTCAGTGTCACCCGGCAGTGTGTTAAAAATGCGGAGAAATGCATTGCCCTGGCCCAGCCCCATAAGGGGCTGTCACAAGACCTCCCTGAAGACTGAGAAGCAAGGCGAGTGACCAGCTTTCCACCCTCATTGCTGGTGGCCACACTCGGCGTTCCTGAGATGTTCTTGCCTTGCTGTGGTGATGTCACCACCCTGTTCTGCCTCCTACTCCTTGGGCTGTCCTTTCTCAGATCCCTGTGGCTGCTTTCTGCGTTGCTCTTGGCCTCCTCTGGCTTGGTCTTGGGTCCCCTTCTCTGTCCTCCCCCGAGGTGACCTCATCTTGGCTTTTCTTCTGTAACTGAGCACTCAGACTTCATATCTCTACCTGACCTCTCCTCTGAGCTCGAGACTTGCACACACATCTGCCTACTGGATGTGTCCACCTGGGAATCTAATGAATACTTTATGATTTACTTGGCCAAATAGAACCCTTGGCTCCATACCCCACCTCCCTGAGTCCTCCCCTTCCCCATAGGCAGCACCCTCCCCCACCGTTTGCTTAAGCCAGGGAGCCAGGAGGCATCTTCCAGCTCTCCCCTCGTGCTGCACGTGGAAGCCACCACCTGCAGGTCCTAGCAGACCCTCTCCACAGCAAGCTGCAAATCTGAACCCTTCCTTCCATCTCCATCTAACAGTCCCATCTAATCCTAGACCACCTCTGTGGGTTCCTAACTGCTCTTCCTCCTCCTCTCTGATCCATTCTCTAAACAGCATCAGGAGACACCTTCGAACTGCAGATCAGAGTGGAGCACTACTCGCAAGGCCTCCGTCCTGATGACAATGCCCTTGTACATTAGAATGCTTCTGGCTGCAAGTGACAAACTCCCAGTGGAAAGTGGTTGCTTTGCGTTTTGTTCCTCCGTAATGCCGCGTTCGGTGGCTCCAGGTTGGCTCAAGAGCTCAAGGAGCCTAATCTCTGGGATTTGCTGTCTTGGGTGCACCGGGTACTTCACCTGTGAGTTCAGGGCAGCTCCACGACTCACGCAGCAGGATTTCAGTGCGGGAAGGAAAGGGCTCCCTTCCTCCCAGACGCTCTAAGCAGACTCTCCCCGGACCTCAGAACTTAGTCACCCCCTGAATTAAATGCTGCTATGGAGAAACTGTGTCTTCCTCACCCACTCTCCAGCCCAGAAGCTCTACAGCACACCCCTGAGGGTTGCCAGCATCAACTCCCTCGGGAAAGCCTGGTTCCTGCAAGAAAAGACTCATATCAGTCCCCAGTTCTCTCAAAAACCCAAGGCCATGTGCCTCAGACTCCAGCAGGCTGACCTCGTTAGTCTGCCCTGATGATGACCCCGTTCCTCCAGCCTGGCCCAAAGAGGCCACGCAGCGCTGTGGGCAGATGGTGATCAGAGAGTTAGAAGACACGTGTCTCTTCTCTGCTCTCTAGGTGTCACCTCCGTGACCCTGGATAGGTCACTGAGGCTTTCTAGGCCTCAATGTTCACCTTGGAAAATCGTGCTGGCCTTGATAGAACCTGCAGAAGCTCCCTCGTATCCGAATTTGCCCATCGACACGTATTTCATTAATTTTCTCCCTTATCTTCCCTTGGCTCTTAGCAGAAGGAAGGCTCTGGGTAGGAAGACTGAAGACTGAGATTGCTGATGAATCCCGCACCACATTCAGAGGATTATCCATGATGACCAACTGGGACTTACCACAGGAATGTCACACACAAAAGTCGGTCCACACTCACCGTGAGGAAGAGCATGTGACAGATCCAGTGTATTTCATGATGAAATACACCCAAACCCTGGAAACAAGGGGACTCCACCAACCTAATCAGCGGCATCTGTTAAAATCCACCGACGGCAGGCCTGATGGTGAAGACCGACAGTTCTCCCACCAAGATCAGGAGCAAGGCAAGTGTGTCTGCTCTTGCCACTTCTGTTCAATACAGCCAGGGCAGTGGCAAGGAAAGAGAGAAAGGGAGTCTAGGTCCTGAGGGAAGAAGTGGAAATACCTCTAGTTACAGATGACATGAGTTTGTACACAGAAAATCTTAAGCAATCCACTGAAAATGCTGTTAGCACCAATCAGCAAATTCAGCAAGGTTGCAGGGTACAATATTAATACACAAACACTTCTGCATTTCCATATACAACCATAATCCAAAAACAAAGTTAATAATTAAATTTATAATAGTATCAAAAAATAAAATACATAGGAATACATTTAACAGAAGTTATCCAAGGCTGAGTCAATGCATGCTGCAAAGAATCATTGAAACAGCTTAAAGAAAATCTAAATAAGTTGAAGGACATTCTTTGTTCACGGGTTAGAAGGCCTAATATTGCTAAAATGAAAATAGTCCCCAAATTGACCTTCAGATTCAATACAATCTCTCTCAAAATCCAAAAGTCTTTCTGCAGAAATGGAAGGTGTGATCCTAATAGTCACACGGAAGTGCAAGGAAAGAAGAAAGGAAGAAAAACACTAGGAAAAGAAAATCAAAGGTGGAGGATTTGTGGTTTGACTTCAAGCCACACTGAAAGTCTACTGTATTCAGAATAATGTGCTTATGGAATGGAGATAAGCATACAGAACAATGGAGTAGAGCTGAGGATCCATAAATCCTCATACGTCTGTAATCAGCTGATGCCTTTTACGATGTTATTTAATGGGGAAAGATAGTCTCTCCAACCAAGTGCTGGAGAGTCTAGAAGCCTACAATGAAGAATGAAAGTGGACCCTGTCTTAATTTATTATTTCTTGGTATAGAACCACCATGGCCTGCTGTCTGAAAGTTGGCAGCCCAGGACTGCCAAGGGTGTAAATCAAAGACCTGAGAGCCAGAGAGACTACGGGGTGTCCAGTCCAAGTCTGCAGGTTTAGAACAAGGAGCGTAGAGGGCAGAAAGGGAGAGTCTGGTTCAAGCAGCTGTGCAGAGAGCAACGCCAACCTTCCCCACTTCTTTGTTCCATTTGGCCCCAAATGTTCAGGAGGCTGCCCTCCTGTGTTGGGGAGGGCCCTCAGCTTCTTCCATCCCATAAACTCTAATTCTCATCACTTCCCCAAATCCCCTCACAGATATAGCTAAGAATGTTCAATCAGCTGTCTGAGCATCTCCTGAACCAGTCAAGCTGACACACGCCATCAACTTCACAGTCTCCCGTCTCGCACTATGTTAAAAATTATTCAAAATGAACCAAATCCCTAAATGTAAGAGACAGAACTAAACACTTAGTAAAACACTTAGAAGATAACATCAAGGTAAATTTTCATGACCTTATTATCATGTTGGAGTCCATAAGTAGTTTTATGTCCTGGGATATTTTTTCCACATAGTTGAGAATACTGATGTTTGGAGCATAGATATTTATTGTGGTTATATCTTCCTGATGTATTGTTCCCTTTGCTATGATGTATTGGCCCTCTTTATCTTTCCTGAGTAAATTTTAGTTGAAATATACTTTGTCAAATATAAGTATTGTAACACCAGCTTGCTTTCTTGGGCTGTAAGCCTGGTAGATGTTTTTCTATCCCTTTACCTTCGATCTGTGTATGTCTTTGACTGTAGGATGGGTTTCCTGTAAGCAGCATATTGTTAGGTTTTGTTTTTTGATCTAATCTGCTAATCTGTGTCTTTTGATTGCTTTGTTGAGACCATTCACATTCAGTATTAGGACGGTTATGTGGTTGTGGTTCACTGTCGTTGTGTTTGTTCTGTGCTATCTTGATGTCTGTTTATAGCATGTGCTTTTATTAAATTTCCTCTGTGGAATTTGAGGATTGTTTTATTGTTCTTCAATCTGGAGTTTGCCTTTGAGGATTCTTTGTAATGCTGGTTTTCATTCATGAATGCTGTAAAGTGATTTTATCATGAAAAGTTCTTATATCCCTTTCAAATTTGAAGCTGAGTTTTGCTGGGTATAGTATTCTTGGCTGCAGGTTTGGGTCATTCAGAGATTGAAATATCTCCTTCCAGGATCTTCTTGCTTCTAGGGTCTGAATTGAAAAGTCAGAATTGATGCTTATTGATTTGCCTCTGAATGTGATTTGGCATTACTCTCTTGCAGCTTTTAATATTCTTTCCTTGATTTCCCTACTATACATTTTGAATATGATATGTCTTGGTGAGCTTCTCTTTTGATTAGGCCTATTGGATGTCCTGTATGCTTCCTAGATGAGCATTTCTGACTCTATTTTAATGTGGGAAAAATTTTTTAAGTATTTCATCTAGAATGTTCTTTATGCCATTTGTTTGTGTTTTGATTTCTTCTGGTATCCCAATTACTCTTAAATTGTTTCTTCTGATTTTGCCCCAGACATGTTGAAAATTCTGCTCATGCTATGTGAGATTTCTTTTTCGTCATCCGTGTACTCGAGCTTACTCAGCCCATCCTCATTGTTGAATGTTCTTTCTTCAAAAGCTAAAGTTCTGTTTTCTAAATGTTAAATGTAATGTTAAATTCTTCTATCATTCCTCTGATGTGATTGACAGAGATGTTAGCTATTTTTTTTTCAGTATGTCTATTTCTTTGAAGGTAGAGCTTTTCATCTCTTGAGTTTTCTTAGTTCTTTCATTAAATCTTTTTTTAGCTCATTGTTCCTTTGTAATCAGATCATTGATGATTTTTTCTAGGTTTTCATTCCATTTCCTGTCTGTGGGGTCCTTGGTAGGGGAGTTGTGAGTTTGAGGTGCACCTTTTCTGGTTTGATTCTTCATTTTTGAAGAGCTTCTTCTGTGTCTCTGAATTGATGTTTCCTGTGGGGAATTAGGCAGGTCTCCAGGTGCTTCTTCCTTGCAGCTCTGCTTTCCAGTCACCAGCTCTCCCGCTCTGCTGGCTCATTCCAGACACCCTAGGAGGAGCACCTAATCCTCAAGGCACTTCATGGAGTGGCACACTGTCTAGCAGTCCATCATTCTTCTTTGCGTAGCAAGCATATAAACAGGTTCGGGCACACGCTATTTATGCCTCCTCACTGTGACACCCTGGCTGGCCTTCCTGTCTCTCCAGGACCAGCTCCACCTCCTCCCCCTCCAAGGCTGCATCTTCCACTGCCAGCTCTGCCTAACTGCCTCTGTGCTGCAGTCAGAGTGCCAGCAGACCAGTGCTGGATGGGTATCATGATTAAGATGCTGCTGCAAGGGGCGACCCCCCACGAGATCATCTTGCACAGCCTCCAGAGCCTTCCCAATAGTGTGGAGCAGCAACACCCTACTCATCAGTGTTTTTGCCCATCTCACTTCTTCTCTGCCCCACCTCAACTCCTACATAAACCTCTCCCAGTTGCATCTTTGTTTCTGGAGGGATGCAAGCTAAGCCAGCCTCCAGCATGCCAGCTTCAGCACAGCTCCTGGTCACCAGCCGCTGTGCAGCAGGGCCCATATCTACCCTTCCTGAAAAGCTACTCCTGCCCTGGCCCTCAGGACAGCCCATCCAGCTTCCCTGCCCACTCTGCCTGTTGCACTGGTGTCTCAGGCTTGGGTCCCCATGTCTGGTTCTCATTCTCTACCCTCTCTTCCCACCTTGTCCATGTAACACTCAAGTCCGTAACTGTGGGAGGGCCTCTCTGAACTCCAGACTTGCTCTACCATTGAGGGTAGAGCACCCTGAGGTTGTTCCTATGCATCTGTAGCATGGCAAGTACAGTCAGAGCTCTTCAAATACGTTGCCTCTTTACCCTGACAACAATGATCCAAATCGCCACACTCTTAGCGGCAAGGAAAGAGAGGTTCGAAGAGGTCGGGAGCTCACCCAGCTCATGGCGCAGCCCAGGATCAGCACCAGATGAGAAGCGCGTCTCTCTGATCCTGATGCTCCTGCTCGTAGGCCCAGGCCACTCTGCTGCGTCCCTGCTTCGTTTGTGCAATGGCACAGCTGTGATAGAAGAGGACTGTGGGGCCTCGAGTTCTGCCCTCTCCCTTTGCAGTTGCCAGAAAGGGCAGGCAGTTGTGCTTACAGCTGTTTAGATGCTTGCTCACGTTTATGAAGGGCGGTTACTTTTTTGTTTATATTTAGGGCTGTAAATGCTGCCAAGATTCCTCATTTTTCCTGGAGATGTATCCCCCCAGCTCTGGGGGTCCTCTACATAAATGTCGATGGCACCCAACTTCCTAACTCCTCTGGCATGGAGAGGCCTCTGGAGAGCCCTAAGGGGTGGCCCTGTCATCTGTCTTGGAGACTTCCTCAGATGGCAATAACTTTCCAGTTGCACAGACCTGGAATTTTAGCCACAGGAACTCTGTGAATGCATCTCTGTTAAATGTCCACCCATCCCCATTAAGACTATTTATTGTGCTGTATCCAGAGCAACTAAGCCCAAGACTGTGCCGATGCCAAAAACGTGAATAAGAGCTGAAAATATGTGCACACATCCAGATGTTCTTTGGCAATGACAAACACCCGGACATTTGGAGGCATCTAGATGCCTGAGACTTCCCCAGTCTTCATCTGGAAGATGTAGTTTGTGCAGACGCAGCAATGACTGCATGCAGGATAATAAACAAGTCTTTGACACCATCGGGGAGAGCAAGCATCTGGGTGAAAGAGCTAAGAAGTCCAACTAACCCTCCAAATGCTTGGCAGTGTTAAACAAAGCCCTGGACAGCAAGAGACAGGCAAAAGATGTAAGAAAGGAAGCGGGGGGACCCTAGAGCAAACATTGCCCACATGAAGACTAGTTTGTGTTCAGGTCAAAGGGGGAATGAGTTAGTAGTAGCAAATGATTATAATCCACATCATAGATCTCTCTTCTGCACTTGAGTTTCCAAACCTGCCCAAGCGAGACGACCTCGAGAATCACGTCAGGGTCTCACCTGCTCACCTCTTGAAGGAACTCAGGCAACACAAGGACCAAGTGGTATTTTTGTGTAGTTTCTCAATCAACCTAAACAATTAAAGCGTTTCAGGGGTCTTAGCACTTGCCAGCCAAGCAAGGGGAAGTGATGCCTGTGTCACACCCAGGGAGGGAAGAGGAAAGGGAGGGGGACTTTACAGACCACGTCCTGGAAACCAAGAGCTGGCTGGGAGGTCTGAGAACACTGGCAGATTGGTCACCATCTCTGGCTACTCAAGGTCACCAAAAACATCTGAGTAAGTCAATGACTAAAGGGTGCGTGTCCTCCCCAAAAGAACTCATTCTGTTACTGTGTGGGTAAAGGAAAGGAGTGTCCTACACACGGGCAGAAGTGCTGATGCTGGGTTGGAAGAACTGCCCCAAGAGGGACATTACCTTTTCATTTATGTCCAAAATGGCCCTGGGTGGAGTGACAGTGGCAGCTGCAGAGAAGCAGTGGCATAGAAACAGCACCCTGGGAACAACGACAGCATCAGACAAGGTCCACTGCGCTTCAAGCAAGCGGCACATGCATGTAGTCCTAGCAACTCAGGAGGCTGAGGCCGGAGGATTGCAAGTTCAGGGGCAACCTGGGCAACTTGGCAAGACCTTGTCTCCAAATAAAAAATAGAAACAGCTGGGGGCGCAGCTCCATGGTCGAGCACCCCTGGGTTCAGCTCCTAGTACTGCAGTAAAGGCTGGGAGAGAGGAAACCAGTGGCAGGGATTATGATTGGCAGCTGTCAGTGGAGGGGAGAGGCCTGAAGGTGCAGAGGAGGGGCCCGAGGGCAGTCAGGGTCCTGCCTTCCTCTTTTGTGTGTTCTAGTCAAGGAAAACGAGGATTCTGAGCCAAAGAGAACGTGAGGCACATTCATCTTGCGTTTTCATCTGGGCCATGTTAAGGGAAATGTAATAAAATTTCCACCTCCGAGCTGTCACGCTCAGCAGTTGTGCTGTTTGCATTCTGGCCGTTTTCCTTGACATTATCTGGAAACAAATGCTTTGCTAGAGTCTGAGGAGGGAGTGGAATTTGCAGACCAAAAAAGGGAAAGACTCTGGGCTCAAACAGCGTTCACACAGAAACTCAGAGAACAGCAAGGAGCCGGTGATCTCACAGGCAGCCCAGTGCCCAGCTTCTCCGTGCCAAATGGCCCTCGGGTCCCTTGTAAATCTGAAAACCATTGTCCAAAACCAAAATGCTTTCTTCAGAAGTGTCTGCCTCTTGATCAGCTGTCAAGAGAGAGGGGGAAGGTGCCAGCCCGGGGCCCCTCGGATCCTGGGAACCCGGCGCTGTGCAGCCCGACTGGGCCTTCGTCCTGGGCAGCGTCTGCAGCCAGACTCCGGCTCTCCCTGCCGCTGCGGGAAGAGCTGCTGCCAGCCCGCATTGTTTCCAGAGAAACTGAAGGCGTCTCCAGGTCCTGTAATTAAAATAAGCACAAAAGGAAAACAGCCACACGGGGGTTAGAGTTAGCACTTAAGACGCAGACGCCCTCCGGCGACAGAAAAGACTTAGAGGTTGGAGGTGTGCACAAATGCCTGTCTTCCCCGTGGCCCTCTGCACAGGAAGCCGTTGGGCGGGGTCTCCTGCACACACAGGCTTAGAATCCCACCATCCTAGGGTGGCAGCTGATGCTGCCTCCGTAAGGGCTTCCGGTGGAGCCTTCGCTCGTGGTACTTCCTTCATATGCCCCTCCAGATGCTGTGCCCATCGCGCAAGGAACGAAGGTGGAATGTGGTAGATACAGCCCTGGAGATCTTGCTTTAAGAGAGGCTGAAGATCTGCAGCGAACACATGGATCAATGGGCGCTTGATTCACGACTCCCTGCAGAGCCCGAATCCTAGGTCCCATTTACCAGCATCTGACTGACCCAACCCCTGCGGATGGAGCCCCGAAGAAGGGCAAGGCCCCACGGCCCTCGACCTCCACGGGAGGCCGCAGGCACACGTGCAGCGGCATTGCAGAGGGGTCTCGTCCTCAGTGTACGTGTCCATGGGAACGTCCCACATCCGCTTGGCCACTTGCCCTTGCTTCACGGGCCCTGAGGGGACACTGGTCATGTGAGCTACCAGTTCCCTCCCCTGAGCACCTGGACTGGGACTCAGGCAGGTCCTGCTGTGTGACTGAGCTGAGGAAAAATAAAGTTGGACGCCCCTGGGCCACAAGAAGCTGCCTGGGTTGGGGAGCATGGGAGAGGGCAAGGAGCAGAGAGAGAGGCGAGAAGACCCCCAGCTCTGGGTGACCTCCCCAGCCCCACCAGCGTCCAGCGGTGGCCTCCCCAGGGCTCTTTCTTCAGCTGGGTTTATGCTCATTGTAACTAAGAAGTTTTGCCAAAATGGACCTTCAGTGCCTGTGGCTGGGCTTTTACATCAACCAGTTTATAATACAGAGAGAAAAAGTGTTAATATTTAAGCAGTACAATGTTCATCAATGCCACTGATATTCATGGATCACCATTATGTGTCAAGTAATAGAAAATCAGCATTCATTTACTCAACTAATGCTAAGTTCAGGGAGGTGCAGAAATAAGCTGGAAGCTGTTCTCACCTTCTGGAAGCTAACATATGTCAAGCACTGACTATGTGCACTTTGTCAGGAGGAAGACCCTAACTTGATGAAGCCAGCACCAGTAAAACTTGAATTTCAGCAAACTTACCTTTTACTCCATAAAGCCAAGTACCTCTTCTAAACCACTATTTGGATTCTTTCTCTACCAGGCATTTGGTTTCGTCCCACTCTGCCAGAGTAAATCACCTCGGGGCAGCTGTGTCCTGACCTGGCCTTTTCTAACCTGCATAGGGATGGAGTTGCTGGGGTTGGAATTCAGAACCACAGTGAGCCCGGCTAATCCTGCACTGAGAACCACTTATCTCCTTAGCACATATTTCAGCAAAAGGGCAGTATTGTAGGGAGACAGACTAAATTTTAACTGAAAATATCCACACACACAGATTGATTAATAAACTTAATCAATTAACTTCAGATCAGTTTAATCTTAGTGGCTGTATTTCTCATCTAGATTTTCCAGCTACCTTTTATATCTAGGGAAAACAAATATGCTTTAGTTTCAGGTCCAAATTGCTATCTCCCCTACCACTTAAATATAATCAAGAAATTCTTCTCACATATGTTCCCCAAAATGGCTGTCCATCGCATGACCTGGGATGCAGCCGGGCATGGCTCTGGCTGATGAGGCAGGAGGATGCCAGGTTCAAGTTCAGACTCAGCAACTTAGGGAGACCCTGTATCAAAAAAAATTTTTTTTAAGTGTGGGGATGGAGCTCAGTGGTAGAGTGCCCCTGGGATCAATTCCCAGCACCAAAGGGCACAAAGACAGTCTGGCAAGGAAAAACTCCCAGGATCCGTGGTGTCTCTACTCAGCGGATATGGGGAAGGTCTGAAATCTGCTTTCAGCATCTTCCTGGACAGTCAATTCGTTTTCTTGCTTTCTGCAGTGCTGGGGGTTGAACCCAGGGGCTCTCCAGCACAATCCAGGTGCTCTGCTACTGAACCACACCGAACCCCCCCCCCCGGGATGATTATCCTGGGACAGTGACCCAGGACACGGGAGACTGAAGTGCAGAGTTGAGAGGTTTCATTAGGACCAGCAGGAAGGGGCCCCCAGAGGCACACAGCTCTTTCCAAGTGCACCTGCCTGGGAGGCAGGAGCTGAAACACAGTCCACCCCTGCTGCCCGCCTGACCCACCGCAGGACTGTGTCTGCCTAGAGCAAGGGGTGCCTGAGGCCCTGTGGGCCACTTCCAGCCTACGTGACTCAGCCCCCACCCTCCCCCAGCCCAGCCACAGCCTGTAGGTTCCTCATACCATTTTCCAGTCTTGATTTTTCATGAAGGATTTTATCCTATTGGTAAATGTAACATAAGCACACCAGCACACACTCGTGAGCCTGTGTCACATACAGCTGGGAAGGGCGGCACCTTCTGTCCTCCTCTCAGGAAGCAGCACTCACCGCGCCTCAGCCAGTCTCTGGGAAGCCCTGCGGTGAAGAAGGCCATCCCACTCCAGGACGTGGCCCAACACTTTCCCAAGTCAGGGAAAGCCAGCGTTGCTGCTCTGTTCCTAAGGAGCAGGCAATTCATCTTCTGCTTAGGACATGTCCTTGGATGTCCCTTTTTTCCGTCCACTGAGTTCCTACTGCATGTCACTTAAATTACACAGTGCAGGGAGCCTGTCCCAGGTGCCTCTGTCTGCCTAGTGCCTAACTCAGAAACACATCTGATGCTTAGCAAAGAATGCTCCCAGCTGAGGGCACACGGATGCCGCTCAGCGGCTTTTACAAGAGGACCACGTTTAGACATCAAAGTTAGCACCTTGTGTGCTCAGTGTCTATGTGCGCAGCCGGGTGGCTGGTGTCCGGCTCCAGTGTCCGGCCACCCTCCCCAGCAGCCCCGAGCTGCTGCAGGCCCCAGGGTCCTCATTAGCAGGAGAGGCGGAAGCCTGTGCACCTCCTCTCCTCCGCTCGCGCCCGTCAGGACTCATCAGCATCTCCTTGCTCAGTTCGGCCGGCATCGCTTCAGAACCCATGACAGCAAGGCAGTAGATTCTATGTGATTAGCTGCTGAGATAAACGTTAATTAGTTTTCCATTTCCATAAAGTACCCCACTGACAGAAAGATCTGTTAAGTCGGTTAATGGCTGTAGATGATGCTTCCAAAATTGGGATGAGGTGAAGAGCCGGGAGGACGAGGACTGAGTACCCCACAGGCCGCACATCGGACATGAGACGAAAGGGACCCAATGACCTCAGTGTCGAATATGAGGAGTCGCAGGACCAGGGGGTGGGAAAGATGAGGGACATGGAGTCGGGGCTCAGCCTTCAAAGAAAAGGCATGAGACCAAAGCCCAGGAATCAGGGTGCACAGCTCCACCCAGACCAACGTCAAGCCCAGCCTGGACCCTGAGCTGCTTCAGTCCCATCAGGAAGACAAAGTGCTCTCGTTTCTTGCCCACGTGATGGGTGCTGTGAGGGAGGACAGCGGAGACAGCCTGCACTAGGGGGGTTATGTCTCCCAAATCATGCAGAAGCTGCCGCGAGCCTGGGCAGGAGGATCCCTGCTGCTGGGCCGTGGGGTACACTGATGCACCAGCTTCGAAGCACCTCTCTCCTGGATGGCAAAGTTCTGAAATGCGCTCGCCGCCACACCCTGGGAGCTCTGAGTCCTGCCAGATGTAGCCAAGCTCTGACCCAGCACCACCCAGCCCTCTCGCCACGAGTGCGCCCTCTCTGCCCACCCATCAGCTCTCTCGACCTGGGAAGGGGAGGCCTCCAGGCCCCTGACGTGCTGTCCTGTCTACTTCTGAATATGGGGTCAGCACCCACCCCTCTGACACCTTTCCCTCAACACACTGAAGTGAATAGAAGTTCCTAAGAGAGAGGAGCTGACTCCTGCACCAGCCTCCCCCAGGACAGCAGGTCAGACCCCCCTGGGACAGGAGCCAGCCTCGGACACGTGGGCCAACATCCTCACACACATCAGGCAGTCTCCTGGGCACAAACCTCCCGTGTGGAGCTCTGCCTGTGCCCCATGGAGCTGAGGAATCTGAACGAAGGGGGTCAGGGTAGGTGCGGCTACCCCAGCACCAAGCCATCCAGGGGACATGCCTCAGCTTCAGCAGGGATTCCGTGGAATGCTCCAGCTGGCCCAGTTCAGCCTGCACTGCGGACACCCTAGAGGCCAGAACGTTTCTGTGGCATTCCCCAACTCCAGCCCTCCCACTTCAGGACCCTGCCAGGGTCCAATATGACCCTGCTAGTCCTCAAGAATCCTTGTTTTCCATGCCTGAGGTCAGCATCCATCCACGGGAGGCCCAGCAAGCGGGCAGAGCCCAGGCAGAGAGAGTGGTCAGAGGAAACTACCTCTGCCGGCAGAAACAACGGAAAGGGAGGAGGAGAACAATTCACTACATCAGCAGGAAAATTAGCACTTGTTCCCAGAAACATCAATCTACAAGGGAAAATTTTTAATCATGATGATTTATTGTGCACTTAAATTTCCATGTTTGATTTTTTTATGAAGAAATTTTTAAATAGCAAGAAATCAGTATAAAGCTTGGGGTTAGAACAGAGTTCACTTTGCAGAGAAGAGATGGGACTGGGAAATAGTCTCCTTTTGTTTACTTTCATTTTTAGCATGAAGACTGAGAGGCATGGGACGCAGTAGGAGCAGAGTCCATGGTGACAGACATCAGAGGTTTGGAGAAAACCACTTCTGCCACACTATGGAGGCAGGCAGGGAGGGAGTTGGGTGCACCTGTCACCCCTTTCCGTCCTCATCAGGACAAGCAGCCACAAATACTCTGAGATTTAATTTAGCCCACACTTTTTAAAGAATGGAGACTGCATATTTCCAATCTCAGCCTCTTTTCCCCCTACCCTGCTATCTTTGTAAACATCAAGAGCAATCTAGCTGCAAGAAGACCTATCCCATCAGCACTGCTGGGAATGGTGACACAGCAGCATGCGATCACAAGACCCCCGACACACCCTGGGTGCTCACCACAGCACTGAGCACCCTCACCAGAACCCCCG
>PVKS010012185.1:0-29415 GCA_004027875.1 Aplodontia rufa | reverse complement strand
TAGCATCTCTGCATGGAGCATCTATACATTTTGGGGAAACAGAGCCCCTGTCTTTCTTTTAAAGAGAGAAGAGCAGTGAGAGACAGAATCAATTTTATTGAGTTTTTCACATGGCTCTCGTGAACACCCCAGTCTTCACAGAGCTCACAAGCTAGCGAAGGAAGCAAGCAGTTATTCCAATACTTATTTAAATAAGCTCTGCTAAGCACTTTACAGGCAAAGAGCAGGTTGCTCACCTCTTAGTGAAGTAGCATGGAACAATATGTGGGAAAGTCCTCTGGGGGAAAGGGAATAGCAATAGTGCCAACATTAGGTTCAGGAAAGACAGTGGCAAAGAGGGCTGGAATGTGGAGGGGCAGGGGAGCGCAGATCCCTCCCAGGGTCCTGTGCCTCCCATCCTGCTGATGAGCTGACTCCCGCTGTGGGAGCTAGCGGCACCTACTCTTTCCCTGGTCTTCCATTTTCCCCGAGGAGGGAAGGTGATGGGGGAGGAGGAGCCAGTGTGCTAGGTCACCTCGACCACGCTCTCCACCAGGGTAGGCACAGGAGGACTCTGGGGAAGACATGGCCAGGGTGGACTTGGGCCTGTTACGAACGACTTGA
The DNA here is from genome assembly GCA_004027875.1 of Aplodontia rufa. Classification (NCBI taxonomy): domain Eukaryota; kingdom Metazoa; phylum Chordata; class Mammalia; order Rodentia; family Aplodontiidae; genus Aplodontia; species Aplodontia rufa. The sequence continues at coordinate 28,812 of PVKS010012185.1, read as the reverse complement.
CATTATTAGGCCGGACAGAGCCGTGTCACTGTAAATCACTCTCACCGCTACTGACACTCATGACGGACTAAATATAGCAGGAAGGACGGGCTGGCGGGCACAGGCCCTGGATGGTCATACTGGATGATTCCCGTGATGGAATTAAATGCCAGCCCAGCTCTTTTGTTCTCTGGGGACACAGAAACCCACATCCCTAGCCTCAACCCAAGGCTGAAACCGAGACGCAGTTGGATCCATGCCTTCCCTCCCAGCAGCCAGCCGCAGTCAGCACTCCTGCGGTTACAGGTGGCCCTGATCCACGGGGTGGACCTTGCTCAGGTCCAGCAGCAGCTGATCCGCTTGGCTCCCCATAGGCAGCCTGTGCCTGGGTCCAGGGCCACGGCCAGGGGCCCTCATCTTCACTAAGAGAAAGGTTAGTGTCTCTGTTCATGGAAAGGAGACTATCACAGTGCAACTAAATGAAAGTAAACCAGGGAGCCTTTTCCTCGTGACGCCACGGAAGGCCATGCCAGGAAAGGGCCATCCTTCCACCTGTGCAGCTCAGCGCCACTGCTGGCCGCAACTCACTCACGGATGGACCACCGTGGAGGTTGAAGGGTTGAATTCACCACCAGATCCAAGCGCACATGTCAGCATTTCCTTCCACAAGATTTTAATTACAAAATAACATGTGATCGACAGCAAACACCTGCGAGCACAGCAAGCAGAAGGGTTGTGTATCGTCCACCACTCAAAAACAACCACCACGAAACGTTGGCCTTCATGCTTTCCCTGCAGCATATAGATCGGGCCATCTCACGGCAAGTGGCTTCAAAATTCTTCAGTACAACATCACGTGTGCACACATAATTTAATTTTAATATTCACATGAGAGACCCGGAAGCATTTACTTAGCACACTGAGACCTGCATCGGTAGATGTGACATCACCTTTACTAACGTCGGAAATAATTTGGGGTAGGAAAGTAAATGGCGTTCAAGATGTGATCTGGGTCATTCTTCTGTGCACACTGCATGACCCAGACCTCTTGGGCAGATTCCCCGCGAGAGTTGCTAGGAGAAGAACGTGCATGCGTGGGAGTGGAGGGGGACCAGCCCCCCTGAGTTGTGGACCACAGAAGCAAGGCGCCAGTTGAGTCCTAGCTCCCCAGCCTCCCTGCCTCCACACCAAGCTCTTCTGTCCAACTCTGGGTCTTACTGGCCAGTAGCAGCCCCGGCCACCTCCAGCTTCTTGGCAGCAGACCCACAGAGGCGGGTACCCCGAGGCGATGGCTCTCATGCCCCTTGGTTTGTCCCCAAGCTCTGGCCACCTATCACACCTGGCTTCCCAGAATCCCAGGGAGCCTCAGGCCTGCCCTCCAGCACCAGGTCTCTCTCTCTGACCCTGTCTTTTCCCACGCCACACCTCCGCAGACTTCCTCCTGGTGTGTAAGGCAGCATTTGTAGGATGAAAGCCTTTTCCCATTGAGTTCTGAGCCACTCTGCTTCTCTAAGGGAAACTGGAGTGCCAAACAGGATCCAGAGAATGGGGATCTCCGAGCTGGCCTTACTTTTACACGGGTAAACAGTCCACGGCAGGCACAAGCAAAACAGCTACTGTTGGAGACGTGATTCGAGGCATTGGGGTCGTGTGATGGCAGCCTGTGGACACCGGGAAGCAGCGTGCCTGCAAGCAGTCACATCTCCAAGTCACTAGATGCTCCCTAGATGCCTGCAATCATCCAGCGCCCTGGCTACAAAACATACACAGATACGTGTCCTTCTTTACCTTCAGATTCCCTAAAGAGTTTTACTGATGAGTCTCCTGTTCCCAGAACACGTGTTGGGGTTGCAGCCTTCATGCTCTAGATTAAGGTGATCAAAGACCAATTCTTTGGTCTTTGAAAGTTTTTTCCTGTATGTCTTTGTTCAACTCAATAAATGCCACGGTGAAAAGCTGTTTGGGCAGAGTTGCCGTGCAAGCATTCTCCCCAGCTGCCCCAGGATCCAAGTCTTTCTCTCATACAGAAGTCTAATCGTCTATAGCGTTACACAGCGAGCTATGTAACTCATTGCATATGCCCAGGCATGGTGGTGCATGCTTGTAATCCCAGCAACTCAGGAGGCTGAGGCAGGAGGATCACAAGTGAGGCCAGCCTCAGCAACTTTGTAAGACCCTTTCTCAAGACTGAAAAGAAAATTAAAGGACTTGGGGTGTAGGTCACTGATAGAGCACCCGTTGGTTCAAGCTCAATCCCTAATGATTCCTCTATATATATGCATATACAGTGGCACTAGAGACGTGTGTGTGTGTGTGTGTGTGTGAGAGAGAGAGAGAGAGAGAGAGAGAGAGAGAGAGAAAGAGGGAGAGATGTGGTCACCTGGAGCCAAGTGCCTGTGGAAGACAAGAATTTTAGTGACCAAGTTGTGCTGCCATAAAACAATTCAGTGGAAATAAAGCGTATCAAGCAGCGGACTGGTCAGTTGCAGAGAACGGGGAAGGAGCATAAGGAGCTCAGAACTTTACATTTCCAGGACCAGGAACGTGACTCCAAAATCACTCCAGCTGCTCTAAAAGCAACTCCTCCCTCCCCTAGCATCCAGCTGAGATATTGCAATAAACAGTGCAATCCAAGGAGGCTGAATTAACGCACAGGCTGAACTGAAGCTTGCAGAATCTCTGTGTTAAACTTGGGGCATCAGTTATGGGACATTAATTGCTGAAGAGCAGAACATTCACATGGAAGATGAAGACGCACAAGTGAATTCAAAGGAGCCCAAGCGCCCAAGGCCCCCTGTGGTGCTGAGGTGTGTTTGTGACCGAATGGTGCCTTCCTCTGCATCTGAGATGAGGCTGCCCTTCCCTGAAGAGCCTGTCTTGCGTGGAATTCCAATCCTCCCACGACCGCCTCCTACATCCAGACTCAAGTCCCAGCAGGCACCTGGCAGCACTCTAGGAACTGTAGCAAGGAGGTGTCACACACAGCGGATCGCAGGGTTCTACAGTCACAAGATCAGATGTGCTGGAAACATGCACAAGCAGGGTCCTAAGGACTTGGATAGGGACGGAAGGGATACGATATTTGGCCTGCATAAAGCTACTGACAAGTGAGTGGATCCAATGAAGGTTCTGGGTTCAATGTGTTAGTTCACCAGGTAACAGGAAAGTCCATATCAAAATCAGTTCCCTCCTACCTGCTGTCTCTGTGAGAGGCATGTCACATATCAATAAAGCATATTATTATTGCTTGTTACTGTAGGTTTTCAACAGTCTTAAAATCAGCCTTTTGAAATTTATGAGATATTCATGGCTCAGGAAAAGATTTTTTTTTCAAAGAATTTATATTACAATCGTATGCCAGGTATAGTATTCTATAAATACCTACTTGGTAAAGGTTGTCGTGGAGTTATCAAAGCTCAATATTTTCATAGACTTTCAGACTTTTCATCTAGTTGTTCTATTACTGAGAATGAAAAGCTAAGATCCCAAAATATAATTTATATTTTATTCAGATAATAATGTGATATTATAGTTAAGTGAAACTTAATACCAATAAATTTAACTTAGATAAAATAGACAAATTGTATTAAACATCACATCAAAACTGACACAAGAAAATATAGAAATGTAAGTAGTCATATTAGCTTTACATATTAAATGATAATTTTAAAACACTTTCCCACAAAGAAAATTCCATATCTAGATTCCTCAATGGTAAACTCTATCAAATATGCAAAGAGAAAATAAGAAAAAATCTTAAATAAGCTTTCAGAAAACGTAGGAGGAAAAGTTCAATATCTTTATAAGGCTCACATAATCTTTATAACAAAATCTAACAAAATTCTACAGGGAAAATAAACTACAAACACCCATTATTAAAGGATAAATATCCTTATCAAAATCTAGCAATTCTCATCAGTTCCTACTGGGTTTTCTCTTAGAAATGTAATGCTGATTTAATAATCAAAAATCAATTAAAATAATTAATTGCTATAACAGTAAAGCAGAAAAAATATCTGAAAATCTCAATAAAGTTTGGAAAATTTGTCAAAATTTAATATATTTTTATAGAAAAATACTTATAATAAATTCTTGGGAAAACAAACAGCATTTTCTTTTTTTTTCTTTTTTCTAAAGAGTGAGGGACAGTGAGAGAGACAGAGAAAGAAAGAAACAACTTTATTTAGTTTTTCACATGGCCTTAGTTGCTCCAACACTTAGTTGTGTAAGTGGTGCTGGGGTTTGAACCAGGGTCCTCGTGCTTGCCAGGCAAGCACCGAAACCGCTGAGCCACCGCTCCAGCCCCAACAAGCACCATTTTCAACTGGACAAAGAACATATATTAAAAACAGGTTTGGGGCTGGAGTGGTGGACAGGGGTTGCAGCACTTGCCTGGCTTGCACAAGTACGCAGGTTCACACCCCAGCACCACATGCACAACAAAGTGTGAGAGCAGTGAAAGCCACATGAACTAAACAATTGTGATTCTCTCTCTCTCTCTCTCTCACTGTCCCTCTCTTTAAAAACAAACAAATCAATAGGTGTGCGATTATTTTTATGGTGATAACATTACGATAGTGAATGTTCCCCCCGAAGCCTGGGAGAAAGGGTGGTGCGATCTCGTTCCTGATGATGTTATCCATCATAACAAAGCAAGGAAAAAATAGGTTTGCAAAGAAAAGAGTAAGTTACGCATAGATGAAATACTCGTTATGCAGAAAACTTCACAGAGTTGTGTTAAACATCTACTGGATCTAATAAGAAGAATTAGAAAGCTTACCAAATACAAGTTCAATATTTTTAAAAAGCAGAGAATTGGATAATGAAACTTGTAAAATGTCATTTTCAATAGCATCAGTGAGCATTTTTAAAAGTAAGAATATATTTTACAAAAATCATGCAAGAATTCTACATTCAAAATCGGTGGCTAGTGAGATAAATTGAAGTCTTAAACAGAAAGATACACTATTATCCTTGATTGGAAATATCAGCATTATTAAGATGCCAGTTCTTGACCTATAAATTAAACAATCCAAATCATCAAACTTCTAGGCTTTGTAAGTAGAAATTGATACGCTAAATTGACATGCAATGACCATATTAACTGAAGCAGTATGAAAGAGAAGACAAAGTTGAATTATCAACCCCGATTCCAAGGGCTGTGAAAAGTCACAAATGAGTGTGGCATTTGGCATAATGATACATTAGAAGTGAGGGCCGAGAAACAGACCCCCACACACAGAGATTAAACTGATTTTCTAACAGAGGTCCGCTTGGCGCGGTGCCTGTCCTACGCACCCACGGCAGGCTGCACAGTGAGCCGGCGAATCCCAGCCTGCAGAGGAAGGGTGCCTACCGGGCTGCCGGATAATGCCACTTCCCTGCTCCTGCGTTCTGGGAAATACGTGTGCTCCACGTCACTGGTGATCACCGTCTTTCCTCACTGTTTGGAGGGAGTTGTCGCATCAGCGATCATCTCCCAGACCCGCTTCTGGCATCCTGAGCACAGTGAGCGACCCTCTCTGAATACACCATTTACCCTGGGTGTGGTGGGAGATGTTTTAGGTTTTTGATGGCCTTTCCTTCCTTCTAATCGACACAGAAGACTTTCCACTCTCGGGACACAAAACCCTCGTTCCAGGAAGCACCGCCAGGCTGCATCTTTACCATCACTCCATTTTCTCCGCTGTTTTCCTGCAAGTCCTTCCTGGGCTGACCACTTACGCCTGGCCTTTTAACTCGTGTGCTCCTTCTGGATCTATTTTTCTACATTTTGAGGGATTGCTGGTGGCATCATTTCCTAAACTTGCAATTGCATATTTCCCTGGAAAGCTGCAGTTAAAATATTTTGGCCTTCCGGTAAGAGAGGGCTTGACTCAAAATAGCCTAAACAAAAAGAGATCAGTTTCCTCCAGTGGCAGAAGTCCAGAGTGAGTGCCCAGGTGCCACTTGGCCCTGTCACGAGGTGGACGGCACAGGGGCCGCTCGGCCCAGCCAACTGACAATTTTGGAGCTGTGGGTGAAGCCAGGCCACTTCCATCATTGGCCTTTCAGACTCTCAGTGACAGGATGGCTGCAGGGGCTCCCAGCACCGTGTTCTCACACAACCAGAGTTGAAGGGAGAAAGGGAAACACCTGAGTTGTGTCCTCTCCTAAGGGTGAGTAAACTGTGCTAGTCACTTTTGGGTCACTTGACCAAAACACTTGCCAAGAACAACTCAGAGGATGAGAAGGGCACGTTCACGGCCTCAGAGGTTCAGTTCATAGCAGGCCAGCTCCAGAGCTCTGGGCCCCAGGGAGGCAGTTCACCATGGAAGGACACAGCAGAGGAAAGCAGCTCAGGGTATGCAGAGAGGGCCTGAGCGCAGGATCCAGGAGCGTCTCATCCCAAGGGCACACCCCACACCCCACCTGCCCTCAGTTACCCCCTATAATCCATTCAAATTAATCGTCCTCCCAGTGGATCAATCCACCGACTAGGTCACCGCTCTCCTGATCTGATCACTTCACCTCTGAACATCCCTGCACCCTCTCACCATGAGCTTCAGGGCACACTCATCACCAAACCGCAGCGCCACCCCAAGCCCCCCGCAGTCTTTCTTCCAGCGTTGGCTTATGCTGGATCACAGGATAGTGTGCCCATTCTGCAGCTTGACAGAGGGGACAGTGTGACCAGCTCCGTCCCACTGCTGGTGCTGCGGGGGACAGAGTGCTGGATCAGCACACTCAGAGTGTGAGACGCCCGTGCTGGGGAGCGCACAGTCAGGCTCCTGTAGAACAGCTGTGCACATTGTAGCCAGACGGCTGCTGCCACGTGGCTGCTTCCTGTTCTGACTGCTCCACCCTGTATCACTCTCTCTGTGAATGCTGCTGTTTTCTTATCTAGAGGACTCTAACTAAAGTTGTGCTGTGCTCTCTTATATTTTTCTTACAAATTACATTTTTATGAGGTTTTAGTTTTTGTTTTTTGCGGTGCCAGGGATCGAACCCAGGACCTCGTGCATGCCAGGCAAGCCTGAGATGCACCCCAGCCCGTGAGATCGTTTGATTCTTTCCTATCTGCATCTTCTCTTTCATGATGCTGGCATCCCTCCGCTGTCTTTCTTTCACAGTTTAAATTGCCATGTGATTATTTGCATGTTTATAGGGTACAGTGTGACGCTTTGATACTGTATGAAATGTGTGATGATTCACTCTGAAACATTCGTCCATGTATGTCTGTAGTGGCGAAGGCATTTGTCATTTCACCCAAAGACTTGGGCTAGCCATTGTGAAACACACACTATATTCCTACTAACTGGAGCCACTGTGCTGTGTGACAGGACATGGGGACCTCTTCCCACTTTCTGCACCTTTGGCCACTGTCAGGCCGCTCCCCTGACCTCTGCCGTCTGTTGGTCCGTAGCCGTGTCTGTATCTCAAATATGACGCCTGCGGCTGGCTTGGGACAATTAGGACAGAAGAGGGTGGCTGCTCTTCAGGGAATGCCCCAGGAAAGCAAGCACGAGCCTTTGTTCTAGAAGACACTGAGCTGTTCAACTCAGGAAGGAGCAGGCTGGAAGCCAAGGGCATCAGAGGGGTCAGGAAAACCCGTGTCCTGCGTGCTTCCAGGTAGGCTCCCACCTGCCCTTCCAGCATGTGCCTGTGGCCCTGTCTGCCTCCTCTGGCCCTCCTCCAGCCTCAGCCCTCCACATGGGGCCCTTTCAGAGGACCAAGGGAGCAGCCACCTAGTGCTCACACTTCCCTGCTTTGCCGCAGGCCTCAGAATCCCTGCCCAGTCCACCCCCAAGTCCTCTTCCTCCCAGGACTACACAAGCCCCTCCTGCAGGCCCTAAAAGGGCAGGAGGGGCCAAGGAAGGGGTGTGGTGGAGCAAGAGAGTGCCAGCTGGGTTGACCCCTGGGTGCACTGGAGGCCCCACCACGCAGAGCAGAGTGGGGAGAAAGATGGGTTCCTGCTGGGGCTGGGGGTTCGTGGGCACTGCTGCCCTGGCCTGGAATGGCAAGGGGAGCCTGGGGGTTCATGGGCACTGCTGTTCTGGCCTGGAATGGCAAGGGGAGCCTGTTTGCCTCCTGCGCCCTCAGGCCTGATACTTGCAAAGTCCAGACCTGAGGATGAGGAAAATTAGCTTCCCCATCGCATCACCCCAGTGCTCTCTAACTTCACACTTCCCAAATGTGATTGTGAGCAAGCTGACAATCCCTGAGCCGAAAAACCAAAAGCCCAAGTGCTCCAAAAGCTGAAACTTTTCAAATGCCAATGTGAGGCTACGAGTGGACAGCCACACTCTGTATGTCACATGCATGCATGTGGAGCGGACAGCCTCACACTACACACCACGTGCACACATGTAGAGGACACAGCTTCACACACACAGCTACACTCATAGTGTAGAGTGGACACCCTCATGCTACATGCCACATGCATGTGTGTAGAGTGGGCAGCTATATGTTGTGCACATGTGTGTAGTGTGGATAGTTTTGTGTTACATGTCATGTGCATATGTGTAGAATGGACAACTTCATGCTACATGCCATGTGCATGCATGCAGAGTGGACAGCTTCAGGTTAAATGTCACATGCATGTGTGTAGAGTGGATACATGCTGTGTGCGTACATGTGGAGTGGACAGCTGCACTCTATGTCACATGCATGCATGCAGAGTGGACAGCTTCATGCTAAATGTCATATGCATATCTGTATATGTGTGCGTATATCTATTTCTTATATTAAATTACCACCAAGCTATGTGCATAAGGCATATTTGAGAAAGAAGCAGATTTTGTGTGTAGACTTGAGTCCCATCCTCAATATATCCAACGATGTATTTGCAACTAATCCAAAATAAAAAAAGTGTCTGAAATCCTAAATAGTTCTGGTCCTGAGTGCTTAGAGTGAGTGCTTAGCGTGAGGGGCACTCAGCCTGTGTAGGAGCCACCTGAGCTCACCAAGTGCCCACTGCTGGCCCTGCCCATGGAGCCTGCTGGGAAAGGGGCGAGGGGCCATGTCGTGTCCCCGGTGGGTCTGGGGCACTGCTGCTTCCTGACGCACAAGCCGTAGCAGCCCTTAGCAGAGCCTGCTTTCCCCTGCTGCACCCACCAGAGTCCTCTCTCCCCACACCCAAATGCACGAGAGCTTCATCTGTGACATTCTCTTCTTTTCTGTTTCCATACTTAAATTTTTATTTACTATAATTTCAGTGGCTTCTCAAGAGAAAGAAATATAAATAAATAGCTGTGTGATTGGTTGTATTTTTGTGAGAGTTTCATAAAAGATTTTTCAAATTGGTATTTAAAGGGGTAATTTTTATTTAACTGAAAATTAACTTATGTGACCTGCCTCTTCCTTCTGATGGTGACAGATAAATGGAGTGTCACAGTATTATCATAAAATGATAGTTTTGAGTTTAAGACTCTGTTTGACCTCCTCTTGACCTAACGCACATGGAGAGCACTTTGCCCCCAGTAGCTTCATCTGTAAAATGTCAATATCATAATTATACTCGATTCTCATTTAATAGCAGAATTTTGAGGTTAAATGAGAAATTATTTATGGGACATTTAAAGACCTGCTCCACAGTGATTAAGCTCCACGTTGTGGAGGTCTTGGCTCTGAGCAGCCTCCGACCCAGTGTGGGTGTTATCTAACCCACTGTCCCTGGCACAAGGGGGGCAGCAGTGCGCAGAAGGAAATGCGCTGCAAGGCAGGCAAAGCTCAGCTTGAATCTCGTCCGGGCCACTGGTAATGGGACCTTGGGCCATCCCTCATCTGCAGAAAACATCAGAGAAAGGTCTAGCACTTTATTTGGACAAAACCAGCAATGGAACCCCACAAGGGAATAATATAAAAACCAGCAATTCGCAAGGAGGCCAAATGCTGCTAGTAAATTAGCACATTGAAATGCCTGACTCTGCCATTTGCTTTTTAAAGGAACAGAAATTAAAATAAGATGATTTTCATCTGTAAGTTAGCAAATACATCTTTAAGTGACTACTTATTACTATGTGGGAAAACATGGACTGTCTGTGACCCTGTGACACTGGGTCAGGCCGTGACACCTCTGGGAGACACTCCGCGGCGTGTCAAAATCCTCAAAGATGCTCACCCCTCTCCATTCAGCAGCTCCTCTGTTCCTGAGTCTCTGCGGAAAACGTGCCCCGTAGGAAGAAATGCACACACGTGAGGCTGTCCTGCACACCACGGCACCGGGTGCTTCCCGACACCCCCCCAGCATGGCAGGGAGGTGCCCCGCTGCACAGACGCAGGGAATACTCATGGTCCCCGAAGGCAGGGCACACTCTAGACAGAGCCATGCAAATACCCAGGGAGTTGCAAGGCCGTTGGAAGTTGTTCTTTCTCTGTGTGATGAATAGTGGTCGGATGAACCTGAATGTTCCATTTGTTACACACGTGTGTTTGGGCCTCCAGAAATTTCTAGTAAATCGTCTCCACGTTGCTGCTTCCTCCAACCCAGTCTCGGGGACAGGTGGCCACCTGAGGACCTGACTGTCAAGTTGATTCCTGGGAGGGGGTGGCGTATGGTGCCTCTGGTGCTGAGTGACTGAGACCCCGGCCCCCTCCGGGGTCTTTGCCCTTGCCCTGTGGGCAGCTGCGGCCCTCTTGGTGAGGGCAGGCCATGGAGGTTTCAGATCTTGCCAACGCAATGCACTTGGAGCCTTGCACGACTGATTTCCACCTTCACTTTGCTCAGTTGCAGAGTCGGCTTCTCTAATCCTGCTCGGAAAGCCTCACTGTTAGGGGTGCCCGGAGTGGGGACGGAAAGTGAAGGGGAGGCCTGGGGTGCATGCACCCCGCTGGAGGGAAGTGGGTGTGCTGCTCTACGAGGTGGGGGTGCGGGTGGGCTTGGAGCAGAAGAGCAGCTCCAGCTGCCTGGCATTCAGGGTCAGGGCTTCCGGTGGGAAGTAGATTGTGGAGCAGAGAGGGGGCTCTGCCATCAGATGCAGTTGAGAGCTGGGGCAGGGTCCTGGCAGGAGGAGCCACAGGAGAGCTGCTACGTAGACCCCGGGTACAGAGCGGTGTTGGTGGCAGCAGGCTGTGAGTGGAGGACTTCAGAAGGAGATGTGGACCTGCGGCAGCTCCAGCTGGGCTTGAACCATGTTCCCCTGGGGAGGACATGGGGGCTTCCCACCCAGAGCCTTGGCCTGCAGGCTGGAAGGTACTGAGTGACCACAGAGGCTGCCCAAGGGCCTTGCAGTGCTCCTGGTGTGCGCATTTACAAGTGTGGTCACAGATAAAGAGCCGATCACAGGAGCAGCCTAATCCCCACTGATCTGGATGAAAGTTAAGACACTCTGTAACACAAAGGAATAAGGCAGGAAATTGAAGGAGAAGCTCATTCAACTCCAGTGCTTTCTCAGGTGCCCCAAACAAGCTTCATTTTCAACCATTGCTTAGCTCTTAAATTTCCATTACGATCTATAGGACAGAAGCGTTCCAGTAGCCTCAAGGGGCTGTCCAGCCGGCACTGTTATATGCGTGCTTTTTATCTTCATATGGGTGTGTTAGCTTTTAGTGGCTACTGTGGACTCTCATTTCCCCCTAAAATCTATGTTTCAATGGAAGAATTGCAAAATCTAAATGACCTGAGGGTAGGTAACAGCTGGGCCGAAGGGCATAGCGAAGGGAGCAGCGGGTGCTCTAGAGAGCAGTAGGTCCCTGCCCACGACGGCATCGCCATTAAGGGAAGGAAAGAGGCAAACACTGCTGACCAAACAAAGCCCACTTGCAAGACACACTGTGCCCCGACTGCATCGCACAGTGCTCCGTCTCAGACCCCAGGCCCACATTTCCCCTGCCCACCTAAAGGCACATGCCAAAAATACGAGGAGGCCCTCATTCTTGGCTTCAGCCAGGGCCTTGCGAGTGGCAACTGTCCCTCCTGGGACCCTTATCTCAGTTTCTCTTACAGGGAGTTGCATCTTTATCGGGCCTCGCCCATCACAGTCACAAGGGACCCAGCCCACCCCAACCAAGTCTTGCCCCAACCAGCTCGGCAGTCGCTCTGCACAAGAGCACACACCGGCCACCACTGGCTGGTGAGGTCCCCAAGGTGACTCAGCAGTCTGCTCACAGTTCACTTCCCAAAGTGCTTGGCATGGTCACTGACACCTTTAAACAAGGAGGGGTGCCACCCCGCCAGATGTTGAGAAAGGAGGCCAGCACGCCTGAGCTTCATCAGCAAGCCTCTCACGCATCGGCACCGAGACGTTCAGCTAGAGCAGGGCTGCAAACCAGTCTAGCTCAGCAAGAGACACAGGGTTTAGGGACACTTCCAGCAGCTCAGAGCAAGAGCCCAGCTCCCCGAATCTCCGTCGAGGGTCTCCACTGCAGCTCGCTCTCCACCCTGGGCAGTGCAGGCTAGATGCTTCTTCTTCAACTAGCTGACCCATGTCCTTCTGTCTCCAAAGCACATTTGAGACACTACAGGACAGTTGATCACATTCTTATTTCACCACACACAGATTTGGAGTGCGATTAGATTTCGGAAACCACAGCTTCGTCATCGTTTGAGTTTTCATTTATTTTAATGACCTATTAAAACAATGATATAGTTGAGTCAATCAACTAAGCTATTTGAGATTGTTGAAAATAACGATTTCTTTGAAGGAAAAAGTTCAGGGGTCATTGTGGATATCAAGGCAGACTTCTCTAACCTCAGCAAGCCCTACTGCACCCATGCAGCAGGGGGCGCCCCGGAGCCCTGGAGTGATTCTGCAGCAACCTCACGCATTTCTATCAGCACCAGGCTGTGGCAGAGTGGAAGGGATGCTTCGGCCCCGCAGATGGAAGGCCTTTCTAGGGCAAAACTGCCAACCAGTGAAATATTTTTAGATGCAGCAAAAGATCTGGGATCCCCATGCAGGTAGCAGCTTGGGTGGTATGATAAGTTCAGGTGGAATTCGGTCTCATAATCACGTATTCTTCAGTTGGAATAGATTCCTTAGACAATTGGCATCCCAGGCCTTAGTTAACAGACACATTTTCATGACAATACCCAGCCCTTTCCGCAAGCGTGTGTGTGTGTGTGTGTGCACTACAGGGTGTGCTTGTGTCTGCATTTCCAGGACCCATGGGATGAAATTAGAGTGAAAAATTCAGCAGCAGTCAATTTTTCTCAACCTGCCCGAAACTGCTTTCATGCGTCTTCATTTTTTAATAGGAAGCAAATAAGGACGCTGACTCATTAGGGGCTGCAGCCAGAGGCGCTGCTTCCTGGCTGTCCCAGTGCACAGCCACGGGCTGCTGTTTCAGGTGAGACAAAGCGGGCACTGACGCAGGGACACTTGAAGTGCACCTGGAGGGCTGTCCAAGACCTTTCCAGTCTGAGGCACCTTCCGGGCTCTACAGCACCGTCAAGAGGAGGCGTGTATTTCAGTCAATGGTGCAATGAGTTGAAGGATGATACCTAACTCAGAGCAGTTGGTCAACGGTCGTCGCCATCATCATCACTGTAATAAAACACTAATACACTAATGGTTTTCAACCTATGATTTTTACCCCAAAATTCACTATTAAAATGATCTTAGCTGGAGCCCTCTGGGTGAAATACATATGTAAACAGAATTGCTTCCACTGGAGAGTCGAGGCCCTGTACCCCACTGGGCCCCTGCTCCAGCCCCACTGGGGCTCCACCGGAGAGTGTTTGGAAAACCATCCCTTCGATTGTGTCTAATGTAGGTAAATTCCCAGGCACACAGCACCCCTCTCCCTGCACTCTGACAAAGACACCAGGTGCAACCAGCTAATCTGGTCATAGACTCCTGCGGAGCGCTCAGACAGTCCCTCAAGACCACGCACGCCATCATCTCCACTCTGTGAGATTGATACCCTAGCGACACAGGAAAGGAGACAGGAGGATCTGGGATCTGGAGGGGAGCAAGTCCCCTGCAAGGCTCAAGCTCCCTCCGCCTTGACACCAGCTTCCCGCTGGCTGCCCAGGGACGCCCACGGGCTGCTCCGTGTAGTACGTGCTGAACTGGGTTATCCTTCTGTGTCACCCTCATCCGTGCCTGTGGACGCTCCCCATCGTGCAGTGGCGGCCTGATGAACGGCACTTCACTGGACTTTGCCAGCCTTCGGTAGCGCTTAGGCGGTTGCCAAGGGCTCTCCCACACGGCTCCTACTAAAGAGGAAAGAGCTCCCAGGAGTGAGCTGCATAGGAGATGATGCCTTTGTGTCAAATGACATCGCAGGAGGCTGTCCCAGCACATCAGGGAGAAGAACTAAGGAGACAGCCCAGAGGTGGCCAGGTGACAGGTACATCCCCAGGACCACGCTCAGGTGCCAACACCAGCCTTTGGGCCCATTGCCTATCACCAACCAGCCCGGGCCTCCAGGTTCCGTGGGTTTGTATTGTACTTCGTTGCTTGGAGCATATCAGAACTCTAATCATGCGCAGGGTGTTCCAGTCTTACGCTAACCAAAGTCCATAAAAATAACTTGGCTCAGGAATCCTTGAGCACTTCCAATCCCTGGCGAGGATCTTTGTGCATGGCTCAAATCTGAGGAGTGCCGCACACAGCCAGCTCCACCTTGCTTCTGAGGGAACTTCACAGGAGAAGCTCAAGACTGACCAATTCCATCAAATGCTAGTTGACTGACTTTTCTCTTTTTTACAGATTTACCAAAACCTCATAAGAAATCTGAACATAAAATCTGCCAATCATAAGGTGTGTGTGTGTGTTTGAGAGTGGTTTTTGTGTTCCAGAGAATTCCAAGGAGCTACCTTATTTGGCTGTAGTATTATTAATTTTATTAGCATTGGTTTTAATTTTATTAGTAGTAATCCAAAAACAATACTTCCTTAAGCTGTTTAGTTCAGTTTATGAATATTGTTATTTCATCTCTAAGTTCAGCAAATTTAACAATAATATTTTGGCAAAGGATTGATTTTCAGTCCCACTTACAAAGTTAGCTAAGCTCCTTTACAAATTTTAAACTATATCTACAAACATAATATATCCAATTTCCCCAATTATCTGATTAAAACTTTCCCTGTATGTAAGTAAATTTAAAAGCCTAGTAAATTAAATTTTTAAATAATGGAACTTGCTTGCTTAAATATTTAAAAAATAATTTTTAAGTAAAAATTTATAAGAACAAGTTAATTACACCATTACACATTTTAAATTGGAGTTGCAAAGTTAAACCACTGTTCTAAATAGTCATTGGTATTTAGACATTACAAATAACTAAAACTCCAAATATTTCTAGATTCCTGATCCTGAGCCACTGATGCCGTGATCCTGGTCCTTTGAACATTTCAGCAGTTAATTCAAAGTCCTCGTTTAAAGGATACTTGAACAGTGAGAAACAACTACTCCACCTACACAGGAGAGGGAGTTGCCCTCTGACCCTGCTGAGGGCCCCTGATGGCCCAGGATTCGGCCAGGACAGGGGCAGCGGCTGTCTGTGCAGCTGGCAGGGTAAGTCTGGTCCACCCTCCTAGGCCGCCCACGCGCACCCTGTGGTCAGGTGGTGCTTGGTGTGATTGCTCCATTTAGTCCAGAGGGCCACGCACCTATCCAAGGCTCGTCTGAAGCTTTTTCTTCCTTTTTGAACTAACCCATAAAGGCCTAAGTTTTCAATTCTGCAAATATAATAATTATAATAATAATTGCCTTTAGTGGTGTATTTATTGCGCAGCTAAGGTTGTGTAAGTGTTCCACATGGCCGGGAGAGGATGAAACGGGTTACAATGCGGGAGTGCGTTTTCCAGTTCACTCGAAGACGTTTGGACCTGGGAGAACCCTGCATTGTTTTCACGCACTTCTTACCTCTAAAGGGGAATCCTAAATATCTCTTATAACTCACGGTCAGTCCCAACTTTTCAGATGATTCCCCTGACATAATCCATCTGAAACTCATAGAAATTAATTAGATTAATACCCCATCATTTTCAAAATTTTGTGTTTGTTTGAAACTCTTTGCTCCATTGTAACAAGACTCATCCCTTCAAGACAACCCGTACGTGTAAGATCCCAGGGAACGCATCTCCAACTCTTATTTTTCGGTCTTGGCTGTCAGCTGCCCACCATCTCATTGCCCTGGCTAGCAGTGGTAATGACAAGGCACGTGACCTGCGGGCAACACAGCACTAAACTCCGGTCCTGGAGCTCAGGATGACCACTGAACCAAGTACGAAGTCCAGCGCAGTCCTGGAGTTAAAGTGGAAGACCACTAGCTTTATGTAGAATCCACAGTTTCCACTCAGTTCTGGGCATAAGCTAGATCCCTTTCCCCAGGTTTCTGTGCAATCAGGTATGGCCATGAGCTTGGATTCCCGACAGAGGACCATGGATGGATACCACATGCCCACATCCAGGCCTGCCACTTAGAGGTGTTCTTTCCCCATCCTCGGCCCTCTCCCACTGTGGCTGGCAGGAAAGGAGGCAGCCCCAACACAACCCTGAAGATGCAGCCTGCTCAACGGAGAACCTCATGGTTCAGGGCCACTCCACCAACCTGCTCTGACCAGCATTGCATACTGAAAGCAGCCCTGTCCTGAGCTGGAACCGTTGTGCATTTGGGGACTTGGTTATATGATGGCACCTTGACTGCTACAGCAGCCACAGGACCGTCTCTCCCTGTGCCTCCTCTTGAACTTTCATGGGAAGGCCTTGGTCACTGTTAGTGTCTCAAATCCATTGAAGAAGGTGCCTATTGACTGTGTCCACTCAGAGGGACGCAAGCTGCAGGCTAGTTGACCCTGGAGCCCACCACATCAAGGGGCAGCTGACCAGGGAGGAGGCATGTGGTTTCCCTAGACTTGTGCCGGCCTCAGCACACAGGAGCTCTGGAGGGTCTGGCCTTTGCCGATGGAGCCATGCCACCGTGCAAGGGGCCCAAGCTCCCCTGGAAATGTGCACACACAAGAGACTGCATTACCCACTGGTGGCATGTCCCCAACCTGCTCCACAGCCAGCTGGCTCCAGCTCCCTCTGACATTCAGGTCCAGCTCCATTCCCTCGGGGAAGTCCACAGTCCCTCAGCACCCCAGGCACGCTTCTAAGCGCAGGCGATTCTGTTCCCTACAGACGGTGATGGAGCAGTCGCTGTGCCTTGCTCTTGTATACCACTTGCCTTCAGCATCCTGGGTCAAGCAGGAGAGATCTGGTACTGAATTAATGAACATCGATTCGGCCTCATATAGAATGAACAGCAGACCCTTTAGTGCAAATTTAAGTCCCCAACCATGATGTCACCCGGGAGTGGGCACACACATCTCACCCGTCACTTTCTCGCTTCCGGCTGT
Source organism: Aplodontia rufa (assembly GCA_004027875.1). Taxonomy (NCBI): domain Eukaryota; kingdom Metazoa; phylum Chordata; class Mammalia; order Rodentia; family Aplodontiidae; genus Aplodontia; species Aplodontia rufa. Next base: position 11,561 of record PVKS010012185.1, on the reverse strand, counting down.
CCAGAGATGGATTTCTAACTTCTGCTACATTTCCCAGTATGAAGGCAGAATGTGAAAGGCATGAAAGGGTTAAACCTGTAGCAATTTGTTTGACACAAAAAGAAAAAGATACAGAGAAATTTTAATAAAAATACAACCCTACCAGGACTTGGACTCATTACCTCTGCAATATAAGGAAGACACCAGGCAATGTGGATTTACAGGTGTTAATTAGCCAACAGAGGGCTCCTCGATTGTTCCCCGAATACCAGGCAAGCAGAGAGAAGCAGAGGGATCCAATCCGAGAACGTCGCCTGCTCCGGAGAAGAGCTGCCGTCCTGCGCAGTGTCATGCGAAGCAGGTTTAATTTACCGCATGCTTTTCTGCCGCCACCAAATTTGTTGAAGAAAATGAACCTCTGCTCAGAGCTGTAAATTCCTACATCATCAAAGCCTGCTCAAGATGTTTCCCAACTGAGGCTTGAATAACAACAGAAGAATTTCTCTGTGCAAAAGTACTAAGTGGCTACCGGCACCTTCCCACGGGTGCGTGGATGTGGACAGGGTGCACTGGGAAGTAGGCACGTGGCTGGGACCTCCTTTCTTTTGAACCCAGCTGGTGGCTCTGCTAGGAATTCCTGTTCCCTTCGGAGAATTCAGAATTAGATGTTATAATTGTGGGCAGAGGATGATTTCCAGTACATCCCTGCAGTCACAATTAATTAAACCATGCTCACTATTACACACAGAAGCACTTTGGGGAGGTTTCCACGGCACTGAACAACCAGCCTCAGGTTTCCCGGCCTTGCTGCTATTTCCTGGTGAGCTGGGGACAGGTGGGGCCAGCCTGTGAGGACAATGTGACAACACAGCACACTGCCAGCCTGGTCCCATGATGGATACTTGGGCCCGGAGAAACATACAGCTTCCAAAATATGTGCATCGCAGATCTGCTCTGTGGGGTCACCTGAGTGATGGCTGCCTGCACAGTGGACCCTGGAGCAGGCCATCTCATTTGAACAGGGACAATGGCCCCGTGGAGGCTGGAGCAGGAGGCCATCTTGCCTGCACATGGACAATGGTGCAGAGGAGGCGGGCAGCAGGCCGTCTTATGGAGAGGAAAAACCAAGCCAGGAGGCAGCATTGCACTCCAGCATTGGTGAATGAGCCAATGAGTATTTTAACATCTAGAGGGCTGTGCTCACGGACTAAGGAGAAAGCTTGACTCTTCATGAAGAATGGTGAACCTGAGAGCCCTGGGAGGAGCGGCCCTGGAGGATGCTGTGTGTCCCTTTCCTCCCTCTCCTGGGCAGCCTGGAGAGGAGCCGGTCTGTGGCAGGGAGAGCTGGGTGCAGGTGTGTTCCGCAGACGGCACGGGGCAGCCCTGGCGGTGCAGAGCTGGAGCAGAAACGGGCCGGGTGTTGCCTCCTCCTCCACGTGAGCACTGAGTAGGGTCCCCTGCCACACCCGCTACACCTTCTGGGTACAGAGCATACAGCATCAGCGCTGGGAGAATCTTGGGGCCCTGGGAAAGACCGCCCCACAGCTGTCCTTCTTTACTGCTTTTGCTCCCCTGCGGGCGGAGATGGCCTTCACTGAAGGTGGTGAGTGCAGCACACGAGCAGCCATGGTCGCTGGACAGTCCAGCTCCTCCCACCAGACGAACGATCAAGAGGCGGAGCAAGTGGGGCCCTGCCACGTTTGCCCAGTGATGGTGCTCAGTAGATCAGACATGTTAAATGCATTTCCAAGTACGTTTCCCAGCTTACGGTGGCTTTATCAGCACACAGCGCCTTCGTAAGTCACGGAGATGAGCATTTGGTCAGGAAAGGCTGTTCCAGAGCTCTTGGGCTTCACTGTGGCCAAGGACCTGACACGTACAGCCTAGAGAGGAAACTGGGGGAGGAGCGGGGCAAGGTCTCAGTCCACAGTCAGCCGACCACACTGCCCTGGGCCCAGGAAGGCCCCGAGTGGGAAAGCTGCTCAGCTCACGGTGGGCCAGGAAGCAGCAAGAGCGGGGAAAATGAGTCTTTCCCACACACCCCTGCCTGCAGCCACTGTCCAGTGAGTCCATTCAAACCAGGGTGGACCTACCAGGTCACAGCTCTCGTAGCCTTTCACTTCTGAATATCCGTGCATTTACAGGAACTTTGGGGGAACATCTCATATCCAAAATATAGCATTCTGACCCTGGCCCCCAGTGGTTCCTGTCCATCTCACAATGAGAAAGGCATTTAGTCCATCTCTAAGAGTCCTTTTGTCTCCTCAGTTTCAGTACTGACCAAAAGTCCAAGTCCAAAGTCTCTTCTGAGACTCAAGGCAAGCTCTTGGCTGTGGGCCCCTGTAACAATCGTACACAACTTACACAGAGGAAGCATCCCCATCATGAAGGGGAGCAGCAGGGACGTAGAAAGAAGGGGTGCAGCCAGAGCAAGTCCGAAACCCAGCCAGGCAAACAGGTCCCATAACGCAGCATATAGCATCTAACACACCTAGCAGTGTGGACAGCCCCAGCCGCTGACCTTGCTGTCGCAGCCACGTGCCTCTCTTTCAGGGCTCTCCCCTGCCAGTAAGCTTCCTGTGGCAGACAGTGCACATCCGCGGCATCTCTTACTCCCTGGGTCTCCATTCCAGCTCCATGCACAGCCCTGTCAGGGTCAGCCTGCAAAGACTCGGATCCTGCTACACTTAAAGCCCAGGCCTGCTTTAAAATGCCACTGGAAGTCTCCACAGCCCCTTAACTCCAGCATCCTGCGATCTTGTAGAGTCAGCAACCCAAGCTTCCACACCTCAAGGTCAGGTTAATCACAGTAATGACCCCATGCCCAGTGCCAATGTCTGTTTCAGTCACTGGGTCACTGTGACCCCAATACCTGATTAGAGCAACTTCAAGAAGGGAAAGTTTATGTGGGGTCCATGGTGTCAGAGTCTCAGTCCATAGACTGCCAACCGTGTTGCCCTGACCAGCTTCCTCCATCCACACCCCACCTGCCCACAGTCACCTCCCAGTCAGCCCATTCAAACGGGGATTTTGATTAGGTCACAGCTCTCACAATCTAAAGATTTTATTCCTGCACTCCTGCATCAACAGGAGCTGTGGGGTACCTCACTCCCATAAATGAAAGGTTGATCAGTTCCTTTTAACTTCTTTGCAGGATACCTCATTGCAGAGTACCGTGGCTTGCAGAGTCTTCCTGTGGACATCTGAGAGCCGTGCTCCAGCCTCCTGCTCCTTGGGAAGCGAGCTTCTCCCACAGCCCTCAGCCAGCTCTCCTTCCAGAGCTCCCGCTCTCCCTTCTGTGTGTCATCACGACTGGTACTTGTTCAGCCCAGCCTTGTTCAGGGACAACTCACTGCCCACGGGTTGGGGACCCGGCAGGCTGTACAGTCACAGGTCAGAGGCTGAAGATGTGACTCCAGTCCTTCGCTAGAGGGACACATGAGTGACCAGCTAGCGTCTACTGCACACGCAGGTGCTCCAGGCAGGGGGTGCAACAGGAGCAAGGGACGTCTTCTGGAGGTCTGCACAGGCTCTGCAGTCCCTGTTGATCCACTGGTCCCCACTTCTGTGGCTCCTGTCCTTGAACCTGATGCCTCCAAGGTTCCAGACCAGCGTACGATCCTGGCCTCACCATCCTGAGGACTTTGCCCTGTTGACTGCTCTGCCCAGGCCACGCCTCGCAGCCCCAGCGTGTCTCCTTCCAGAAAGCATCATTAGAGCTCTGTCTCCTCCCCTCAGAGATGTCCTCCCACCCTCCAGCCATGGCAGCAGCAGTAGGCTTCAGTCCTGCTGGGACTGGATCACCATGCTAGTTGGCCACTCCTCTTGGTGGGTGAGGAGCAATTCAGGGGCCACGTGCCTATCTGGAGTAGTTAGGCAACCAGCTTCTTAAAGCCCAGGCCCCCACGCCACCCCTTCCACCATTGGCTCCTCAGCTGATGGGCCAGCGGAAGGAGGGTGCACAACCTCTACTCACTTTTGGGGAAAGAAAGGGATTGTACCTTTAACATGAATTTAAATGACATTTCCGCGATCAGGCCAGACTCCTCTCTGGGCTGTCTCTGGTTCAGAGGGATGGACTGGGACTTGGCCAGGTGTGTGCTCCTAGAATCTGCTTTGGCTGTTTACCTACTGCTGCAAAAGGCCACTGCAGGGTGGAACCAACCTGCCAGTGGGATGGCAGTTCCCAGCTGAAAGGCTCCCGGGAGGTACTAGACTTCCAGGGCTTTCTGCAGCAGAGTTGCCCTGGTCAGCAAAGGCAGTCCGCATCACCAAGACCAGGCCACAAAGCAGCTGAGGCCGGGACCTATCACGGGTTCATGCCAGCGCTGTACAGGAGGACCTCAGCAAACGGTGAAAGAACAAACAGGTGAGCATCTCTGCAGATGAGGAATCCTCAGCACGCATGCCTGGGGCCATGGCAGAGGCTTAGTGCGTTGGCTGGAGAGCTGGGGATGCTCCCAGGAGGCAAGTCCCGGGGCCAAGCCAGGTGCCTCGCCACTCTCCATGCCTGCGTGAGGGGAGGACCACGTGGGACAGCCTTGCTCAGCTCATCTTCCTGGGCCCTGGCCCTGTGTTAATTAGCTGATGGGATCCTTATGGGGCACCGTGCTTAGCGCATCATCGGACGCACATTGTCACCGAAATCTGTTTTGTGGGACTTGTTAGCACAGATATTATCAGCTAAATAGCTCTAATGATTCCTTCAGAGCCTGCCACATCTGTTGGGTAATTCATTTTACAGTTGGGGACTTTAAAAATTTTGTTTTTAACTTAGCCAACCCTGGTCACCTGTCTCCAGACCAGGGAGGTTAGTAGATGTCACTGTATTCAGAACAGATCTTAAAGAACACATGATTTATCCTGGAGTAAGGAAAAGCCCCAGGGTGAAGTATAATTTTATTCCATTTTGAAGACTCTTAAAATATATATTATTTTTTCAAACAAATTGCTTCAGGGGAGAGAAGATATTTGAATGCCATCAAATACCTGGCTCTTTTGAAAAGCACCTGTTGGATTTGAGCAGCGGAGAGTGGGTGTGAATTTGCACAGACCGTGCGGGAGCCTGGGACGGGTGGTTCTGAAGGGACTTCCAGTGAGTTCTATGGCAGTGAAGTCACCTGATGAGCAGATCAAGGGCTTCGCCTGCTGTGGTGATGCTGTCAAGGGTCCCAGCTCCCCACATCAGGGCTGGGACAGCAGCTTTGTGTGTTCTCACGGGCCACTCGTTAACCTGTGACATGCAGACGTCAGCCGCGACAGATGGGCTGGGAGGAACACTGCTTTGCTGATTCCAAGCCCTGTCAGAGGCTCTGTCCTGGGTGAAGGAGGACCATGACAACCATGTCCTGGAACCCCACAGTGAATAAGCAGGTGAGATGGCATAGGAATAAGCAGGTGAAATGGCGTAGGAATGCGCAGGTGAGTTGGTGTGGGAATAAGTAGGTGGAATGTGTAGGAATGCGCAGGTGAGTTGGTGTAGGAATGCGCAGGTGAGTTGGTGTGGGAATGCACAGGTGAGTTGGTGTAGGAATGCGCAGGTGAGTTGGTGTTGGAATACGCAGGTGAGTTAGTGTTGGAATACGCAGGTGAGTTGGTATAGGAATAAATATGTGGGATGTGTAGGAATGCGCAGGTGAGTTGGTGTGGGAATACGCAGGTGAGTTGGTGTTGGAATGTGCAGGTGAGTTGGTATAGGAATAAATATGTGGGATGTGTAGGAATGCGCAGGTGAGTTGGTGTGGGAATGCGCAGGTGAGTTGGTGTAGGAATGTGCAGGTGAGTTGGTGTAGGAATATGCAGGTGAAATGATGTAGGAATGCGCAGGTGAGTTGGTGTGGGAATGCGCAGGTGAGAGGCGCAGGATGCACTGGTGGCACGGTGTAGGAACATGCAGCAAGGTGTTGCTGTGGTCCTGGGGGCTAGCGAATGGGGTTTTCCTGGAGGTGCTGGCAGGGCAAAGCCGTGCTGATTGCTTCATCTACTTCACAGTGCTTGTGAACTTCTCCTGTGAAGGCCAGTGACGCACACTTCAGTCTGTACCCAGCTGGACTTCATGGTGACCCCGCAACGTGCTGGTTGCTCCTGAGGGTGGCTGTAGACAAGGTAGGAAAAGCAGAGTGGGGCTGTGTTCCCGTGAAAGTGTACAGACCAGGCCGCCAGCCAGACGGGGGCTTCACAGCCCCAGCTCGGAAGTGGAAAAAATCCTGTAATTGCCTGACGAAGGACAGCGGTCTATGACTCAAAGGAACGTCACCCACATTGCATCCTATTGTATTCTGCCCCTCTGCCCATGCCTTAGCTGTGGGCACTGGCTGATGGGCTTGGGAGACCACAGGCTGTGGGCATAGTGTGCTCACTGTGACGCTCTGATCGGCCATGCAGGCGAGACAAGGAGGAAGTGAAATGTGGCTGACTCCCAGACTTTGCTCAGGAAAGCTAGGTGGTCTACATCATAGAGAATTCATAAAGCTCACTATTGATCCTACCAATTCTCAGGTGAATGTATTTTGAAAGTCCTAGAAAACTTCTGCAGGCACAGTGAGAATTAGAAATCTCAACAACATCAAAAAATATGCATAAATATTCAACTGATCTTCAAAAAGAGTACGACCTTGGAAATTGCTGTGGGAAGCGTTCCAGCTGCATTCACACACAAACACATTTTGAAAAGAGGAAAGAGATCATATTTGAATTCAGTACCTATACTGCCTATGTGGGGTGGGAGAAAGGAAGAGCACAGATATATTTCTTTCTTCTTTCTTTCTTTCTTCTATCTTTCTTTCTTTTTCTTTCTTTCTTTCTTTCTTTTTATACCAAGGATTGAACCCAGGAGATTAACCACTAAGCCACATCCCCAGCCCTTTTTATTTTTTATTCTGAGACAATGTCACACTAAGTTGCTAGGGCCTTGCTAAGTTGCTGAGGCTGGCTTTGAACCTGCCATCCTAAGCCACTGGGATTCTAGGTGTGCACCTGGCTCCATTTTTCAAAGTGAGTCCATTCAGCTGGTTGAGCCAAGGACTCAAGCTCTTTTCAGTTTTAGAGTCTTGAGATGCAGGTCTGGTGGAGCCACCTCCTAGGCTCTCCAGCTGCTTCTCTTTGTCCCTTACTGCCTGTGTGTTTGTGTGTATGTGCATGTGCATGTGTGAATGTGCATCCATGTGTGTGCATATGTCTGTGCGTGTGTGTACATGCCCACATGTGTGTACACGTGTGCATATGTATGTGTGCATATGTCTTGCATGTTTGTAGCATGTGTGTGCATGTTCATGTGTGCACCCATGTGTGTGCCTGTGCATGTGTGTGTACATGTGTGAATGTGAACCATGTGTGTGCATATGTCTGTACATGTGTGCACATGTATGTGTGCTTGTGTGTGGATGTGTATGTGCACATGTGCGCCCATGTGTGTGCATATGTGTACATGCCCATATGTGTGCATATGTGTACATGCCCATATGTGTGCGCACATGTGTTCATATGCATGTGTGCTTGTGTGTGCATGTGTATGTGCATGTGTGTGCATATGTCTGTGAATATGTGTTGCATGTGTGTGCATGTTCATGTGTGCACCCATGTCTGTGCATGTGTGTACTGTGCATGTGTACGCATACATGTGTGCATGCATGTGCATGTACATTGAAACCTGCTTTCTCAGGGAGCCTTCCTGCACCTCATCCACCATCAAGGCACCTATCTCTGGCCACTATGCCTGCCACTGTTCCTCACAGATGCTCATTAGGGCAGTGGTTAACTAACGCCTGCCCTCCAGACTGAGGACCTCCAGAGCAGGGTATGAACCTGTGTTTGCGTGGCAAAGGGCTCTGCTCAGTGCCTGCTTGGCCTGCAGGGCCACGCAGAAAACACGGCCAGGGGCTAGCAGAAGAATGCAGGGCTGAAACTCCTCACAGAGGTCAAGACAGGGAGGATGGCTTGGGGCTGTGGCACGTACTGTACCCAAACGCTGCCTTCTTCCCCACCATGCAGGTCCTCCACCTGAACACAGCTCTTGACCCATGATTTAGATTTAAATGGGCCAACAGTAAGTCTTTGAGGCTTTTGGATGCCAGAGCATTCCTGGTTCCATCACTTCTGTAATGGCCTTCGTAGGTGCCAGGACAGTACAGAAGCAAGTGCCCCCGGAGGGGCTCCCATGGGGTCAGCGATCTCACTGCCATGCTCCTGGGCCCCGTAATTCTTTGCTTCAGGTCTGCTCTCATTGCAGCAGTGTTGCTGACAGCATCCCAACCCACCCAAGTTGGCCCAAGTGTCCAGACACTGCCACCTCTCTCCAGAGAGAAAATCATCCCCAAACCCACTGCATGAACCCTGCAGAACGAAGCCACAGGCTGCACTTGGCCCAGGTGCTGATAAGCCCTGTGTCTGGAAGACCTGGCAGAGGGAAAGCAAACCGGGAGGTTCTGGTGTCCCTCCGGCAGGCTGTGAAGCCAGCTCCTCTGACCTCCGGCTCTCCCAGGGGATGGTCCTGTGCCACAGATGAATTTCTGGTGCATAACGAGCTGTGCTCCTGGTTTCAGGCTGAACTCGACCTGCTCAAGTAAGGATTCGGGCTCAAACATGGCTCCTACCCCGTTCGGACCCTTTGATCCCTTTGATTAGTTTTGAGAGTTTTTTAAAAATCAGCTTTCAGCTGAGTGTGCGCTGCAAGGCACCCCAAGGTGCAGCTGGGACAGCAGGCCCGGTGCGGTAGGCTCAGGGCAAAAGACCCACCAGGGCTGCAAGTGTGATTTTACAGACCTTTTTGTTCTTTCCCCTCTGTCTCCTCTTCCATTTGGGGTCTCAGGAAGTACTGGGGCTCAACATGACCTTGCCTCATGATGCTCTGTCCCCACTGGTCTGGGTACCGCCCCCTTTGGCTGTGCATACTGTAGACATCTGTGCCCTGCCCAGTGTGAGCTGCAGAGCATGTCCCCTAGCCAGCATGGCTGAGTGCTCTGTCCAGTCCCCTCCACCGTCCCCTCTAGAGGGAACAGCCCTGTGTCTGATCCCCAGATTCCAATCTGCTTCACAGGGTGTGGCTCTCCTCCCGGGTGGACGGGCCGTGAACTGGCATCTCGCCCTCAAGCCCTGCCTCTGTGCGCCTCCTCCAGTCTCCCTTTCCTGTGACAAGCCCCAGAAACTGCCACTCCTTTATTTCACACCTCTGAGCGGGAGAGGCAACCGAGGCAAGTCGGTCGGAGAGACAGAAAGCCGCTTGACAGGGCTCCTTAAAGCGTCCTGAGGCCAAGCCTTTGGCGCGGAGGCCAGGAGGACACGCCGTACGGAGAAACGCTTTTCCTCTGACAGCCAAACAGATTTTTAAACTACGGGAGCCGTTCCACTTCCTTGGCCATTCTCAGTTTTGACTTAGAGTTGGTCACTCACACAACTGCGCTGAGGACAACTCTGTGCTTTTGACCCTGGGCTGCAGCCCTAGCCTGGGAAACTTCAGCCCAGCTGAAACATGTCTGATCTTAAATTCTTCAAAGCACCCACTTGTGGGCTTTGCGGGGCCAGCTGAGGCCAGGAGAGGCCACACGAGGCCACAGGCTGTGCCCAGGGCTGCGTGGAGCTTGGGGAGAAGCAGCCCTCTGGGGAGGGAGGGACACTGTGTCCTTAGCATCCTGGTGGCTGCTGGCAATGGAGGAAGGGCACCCACCGTCCAGTGCGCTTGGACAAGGGTCGTGCGCCCTCGCGTGGCCATGCATGAGAATGCACGCTGCCCTCTGAACTCAGGCCCTGATCTGGGCTGCAGGCCCCTTGAAGGTCCCAACTGACGGAGTGACCCTACTCACAGAGGTCCAAATAACCCACAAAGATTCCAATCGTGATGTGGAGAAAAATACAAGAACTGTAAATGTAAAATAAAATCAATAAAAATGACAATAAATAAGACACAATGAATCAAACAAAGCTATTTGAGCACATAACCTTCCAGAGCTGCATGCGTGGCTGGAAACGTGCCACCCTGGAGCTCTTTGATGACCCAAACTGGGAGGTGCCCTCAGTCGGGAGAGCCTTGCAGCTCCTCGCCACAGCTCAGCCACTGCACGGGGCTGACGGGCTGCGCTCCTGCTGCCTTCCCCAAGCCCAGAAGAGGCAGAGGCCAGAAGGACGTCCGGTTCCCACCCAATGCACGTGGCTTTTCCACCATGGGCTCTGCTCACATCAGGGCCATCTGTATGGGGTCTGAGGGGCCACCAACTCAACGTTGTATGAAACTTCACTGGCAAAATTCTGAACAAGGCAAAGAACAGTCTTCCCGAGGTAAATTCCTAAGAAATTCAAGACACACAGAGTTTCCCCAAGAGTACCTTGTGTATGTAGGTAGGGCTGGCTCCTCGGGCAGCCCTGCAGCCTCTACTGGACTGTGGCCTCCCCTGGGCTGTAGCCTCTCCTGGGCTGTGGCCTCTCCTGGCCCGTGGGCTCCCCTGAGCTATGGCCAAGCCCATCCTTTGCAGAGGCCCTGCTGCATTTGAGAATGCACTCCACCCCAGTCCCACCTTTGATGCTGGAAGGATCCTCGTGAATGAGAAACAGAAAGAGGTGTTCCCAGGAAGTCCCAGAAGGCCTCTGGTTCAAGCTGGGCAGGGGAGGACATAGCGAGGCCCCCTCTGACCACAGGAGAGCTCCTGCCACAGGGCCTTCAGCTGGTGCTCTCAGGATTGCAGCTGTGGGCCCCTGGCTTCTCTCTCTACCCTGGGGACTTGAGAGGCTGGGTTCATGCTCCAGAGGGACAGGGAGGCACAAGGAAGGGACTTGCTGAAAGGAGGGCAGATTGAGCTGACACTGCCTCTGCAGCGCGGGAGAGGTGCTGGCTCTGAGGCAGACCCTGCAGCAGCTGCTAGAGTCCCAGAGATTCTCCTGAGTGTCATCGTGGGTTCCAGGAGGGTGATTGTCCTCTGCTGCCACAGCCACAGGGATTCCTCCTGCAGACCTTCAGCACCACACTGCCTGACCCTCGGTGCTGGAACCTGTGTCTGATAAGAACAAAAGCATGCTCACAGTCATTGCTACCGACGAGTGTGAGGGTCCAAGGATGGGTCCCGTGTCTATTGTGAAGGATGCGGCTGATCCACAACTGGTCCAACTGGAAGCCAGCGTCCGTCGATGGCTCTAAGAGGAGTACTCACTTTAATGGTGAGTCATAGATAGTCCCAAAAAGGACAGTGCTCCTTGTCAAAGAGGACCAGACACGCTGGGTGGGACACAAGGCAGCGGACGCAAGCCCACGCACCCCAGGGTGCAGAGGCGACGTCTCCACATCCAGACGCTGGAGCTCCCGTTGCACCCCTTTAGCAGCTGGGGCTAAAACTGATGCTGAGCACACGAGGGGCTCCACCATGGCTCCAGCCTGTCTGGCCCCCAGGAGGGACAGGGTGCCAGCCACAACAGGGTGCCAGCCTCCAGGAGGGACAGGTGCCAGCCCCCAGGAGGGATGGGGTACCAGCCCCAAGGAGGGACAGGGTGCCAGCATCCAGGAGGGACAGGGTGCCTGCTTCTAGGAGAGTTAGGGTGCCAGCATCCAGGAGGGACAGGGTGCCGGCATCCAGGAAGGACAGGGTGCCAGCTTCCAGGAG
>PVKS010012184.1:0-54515 GCA_004027875.1 Aplodontia rufa | reverse complement strand
AACTCATAGGAGTCTGGTGATTGGGAAGATGGGGGAACCATCCCAGAAGCCGATGTTATTCCTACACTAGATACCCATTTAACACATGAGTTCTTCTGGGGGAAACGGCAATAGAAGAAACCCATAGTAGCTTATCTGTGCGTTAGCATCACCCCTGGTTAACAAAGTTTACACATATTGATAGCTACTGTTTTGACAATGTTTCCCCCTCTTCTGTATCCTGTATTGCTATATACTTCTAATAAATGTGAAAAAAAAAAAACGAGTATACAGGCTTGGGAAGGTAAAGCAATTGTCTCAAGGTCACACGTACAGTAAACAGCAGAACATATCAAGTGCTAGAGTCATTATGTATTCTACCACACTACACTGGCATTGCAAAAAAGATAAGCTTAGCCAAAGTATCAAGTTTAAATTTTTGGAAAAAATACTTCCATAGCAAGCAAGATGAGAATTTGGCCTAATTTTAAAAGAGGTCAGAAAAGGAGATTCCAAAACATCATTTTGGAACCAATGGCAATAAATGACAATTCTTTCATTGTGAGAAAAATCTCCTTTTCATGTACCAAAAAAAAAAAAAGTAATTTCCTTTGAAAGAAACTTAAAAGGTATTTTGACAATAAATTCTCATGGAAAAATTGACAAATAGCCCTTCAGATTCCTGCATTTCTTACTTAAAAAAAGATACTACTTAATTTAATACACAATGGAGCCACCAAAACCACTATTTGAACTAATTAATAAGCAAGGGTACAAAACTGACATACAAAATTCAATTGTATTTCTATGCACTAAAATCAAACTATTTAAAAAATAAATCAAGAAAACAATCCCAATAGCTAAAAATAAGAATAAATTTAACCAAGGAGGTGAAAGGTCTGTGCACTGAAAAATCAAAACACTGATGAAAGAAATTGAGCAAGACACAAATAAATGGAAAAATATTGCATGTTTATGGACTAGAAGAATTAATATCATTAAAATATCCATACCACCTCAAGAGGTCTGCAGATTCAATGTAACTTCTATGCAATGACATTTTTCACAGAAATAGAAAAAAAAAGTAATGGTAAAAATACAGAGAAAAATAAATGATTTCTGGACAACTGGATATCTGTAGACAGAAGAATAAAATTAGGCTCTTATCTCACACTCTACACAAAAATCAACTGTATCATACACGAAAATCAGGATCTGATATGTAGCATGAAACATTATAAATACTAGAAGAAAACACTTGGAAAAACTTCATGACATTGGTATGAATAATCATTTTTCTTAAATATTATCCCCAAAGCAAAGGCAACAAAAGCAAAAACAGAAAAAATGGGATTATATCAAATGAAAAAGTTTCCATACAGCAAAAGCAGCCATTACCAAAGCCGGGCATGGTGAGGTACTCCTATAATCCCAGTGACTTGGGAGATAGAGGCTGGAGGATTGGAAGTTTAAAGCTAGCTTCAGCAACTTAATGAGGCCCTAAGTGATTTAACTAGACCTTATATCTAAAAAATAAAGAAGGCTGGGGATGTTGCTCAGTGATTAAATGCCCAGGTTCAATCCCTGGTACAAAACAAAACAAAACAAAAAGGTGAAGGAGTCAGGGAGGGGAGCTGGGAATGTGACTCAGTGGAAAGTACCCAAATCAATCCTCAGTACCCACCTTCCGAAACAAGAGAAACAATCCGCAGAGCGAGAGAAGAACTACAGAACTGGAGAAAATATTCACAAATTACACATGTAATAAGAGGTTAGTATCTAAAATATATAAGGAACACAACCCAATAGCAAGAAAACAACTTGATTTACAAAAGGATAAATAATCGGAACATATACTTCTCAAAAGAAAACAAACAAATGGCCGACAAGTATGTGAAAAAATTCTCAACATTATGAGTTCATCATGGAAATTCAATAAAACTGTTATCACCTTACACCTATTAGAATAGTTGCTATTATCAAAAAGACCAAAGATAAATGTTGGCAAGAGGATAGAGAAAAGAGAACCCTCATACTGTTGGTGGGAATATGAATTGGTATAACCATTTAAAAGCAGTATGGGGAGGGGCTGGACTGGTGGCTCAGTGGTGGAGCGCTTGCCTGGCATGCATGAGAACCTGGGTTGGAACCCCAGCACCAAATACATAACTAAGTGGAAGAAAAACAAAAAACAGATGAAAAAATAAAATTCCCCTCCCTTCTCTCTAAGAAAAACAAATAAAAAAATCATATGAAGGTCCCTCAAATAATTAAAAGTAGAACTATCATATAATCCAACAATTCCACTTCTGAGTATATATCCAAAGGAAATGAAATCAGCTAGTAGAAGAAGTACCTGCACTCCCATGTTTACTACAGCATTATTTACACTGGCAAGATATGGAATCAATCCATGTGTCCATCAATGGATGAAAAGACAAAGAAAATGTATATATATGATGGAATACTTCTGCTCATAGAGAAGGAATTTTGTGTTTCTCATGAAGTTTATTAATGTGAAATTGATTTAAGAATTAGATTCATTGCCTTTTAAATTTATAAAGGGATCTAATTATTTTTTAAAAATATAATGCAGTTTTTTTTTTAGAAAGAAAGAGAGAGAGAGAGAGAGAGGGAGAGACTGATAGAGAAAGAGAGAATCAACTCTATTTTTTCATGTGGCCTTTGCTTCTCCAACACTTAGTTGTGTATGTGGTTTGAACCCAAGTCCTTGCACATGCCAGGAAAGCACTCCAAACATTGAGCCACCATTCCAGCCTGAGATTGAATTTTAAATAATATTAAAAGCTGAATTACATATTATGTATATAATTTTTAACAATGGAATCATGAAAATGATAAATCAAATGCTACTCTTACTTTCACGAGGAAAATTGGAGAAGAAAAAGTTATTTCATGATGAATCACTGGGGAAAAGATATTTTTCTCTTTTATTTCCTATATTTCCTTAAATTATCTGGCTCATTTTCAAACTTACATAAATTCAATTTAATTTTACACAATTTATCTTAGAATAACTTTACATTTATTTGATTCATGATGTTTTATAATAAACTCTTAGGAGAAAATTATAGAATACTGAACAAATATAGACTACTGAACAGTTTGGGCCAGAAGAAGAGATGTGATTTCTAGTCCTGGCTTACCATGGGTGTGAACTTAGGTGAGTCACTCAACTTGGCCTAAATTAAGTTTCCTGGTGGGTAAAACGGAGATCTGTTTTTCTTAAACAACGCTGTGTGCAAAATTCCCTACTCACCCAGCACTTGCTAGAGCTTATTGGTCTCTTCTTATGGAGCTATGAATACAAATTCAGTGCAATCCATTCTCTCCAGAAACAGAACAGGGAGATTTGATGTAAACATAAATTTGGGGTATAGTTCTGGAATGCTTCTCGAAGAAGAAATCCTGAAGAACAAGCAGGAATTACTGAAGAGAATGTAAAAGGACAAGAAAAGAGCATTCCAGGTAGAGAACACTGCATTTTGCAAAGCTGCTGAGTTATGAGAGGAGAGACATTGGTAGGCATATGAGTTATTCTGCTGGCTGAAACAGGGCAACATCAAAAACGAAGGTGGAAAGGTAGGCAGAATCCAGACACCCACTGTAACAGATGCTATGTTCTTCATTTGCATTTTAATCTCAAAGAATTGTGTCAAGGTCAGGGACTGTGAAGGATTATGAAAAGGGGAATTATGTCTTTAGGAAACTCATTATGAAGGCAACATACATAATGGATCAGAGGCTGTGAAACTATTCAGAGTCCATGGTATTAGTTTAGGTGAGAAAATGTGCGGGCCTAACAGTAAGGATGGAGAAGAAAGAATAATCTTGAGAGATGGTATAGAGTTAGACTAGACCAACTTTAATGTTGATTGGAGGAATATAAGAGAAGATACCAGGGTGAATCAAAGGCTGCTGACTTGCCTGGAAAGATAATGATTGATTGATTGATTGATACCAGAGATTGAAACATTAAAACATCAAAAAAATTAATTTTTATTTTGAGATGACAGGGTCTTGCTAAGTTACTCAGGGCCTCAGTACGTTGCTGATGCTGGCTTTGAACTTGCAATCCTCTTGCCTTGGCCGCTTGAGCTGCTGGGATTACAGATACATTTCTTATAAGATAAGATAAAAGACAAGGTAGGTTTCTACAGCTAGACAGGTTCAATGTTAAACATGTTGAACTCAATGGGCCTATAGGATAACCGAGAAGAGTGCAGAAAACAACTTGATAGATTAAATGCATTTTAACAGTGCTATGAACTATTAAAAATGTATAATAATATTTGAATTCAATTCTACATTAACCCTTGCAAAGCCACTGGGGAAATTACTATGGTATAAATAGTCTGTTCAATAGTACTCTGAGGGTTTCAAAGAATAAAGACATATCTCACTTCTTTTCTGGATTGGCTTGCTTAACAGAAATTATTTAACTCCTACAGCATAATTTCCATTGTGAACTGTCTCGAATGGTTTGTAGCTCCTTGTCCATGACCTTGTGGCTGGCATCTGGACTAAATTAAAAGAGCTACCATGCATTTAGGGACAGAGGACAGTATTCTGGAACCCTTCTTCCATTCCAACCTCACAGGCTATCACATTTTCCTATATACATTCTTACTTCCAGCTGCCATGGGGTCATCAAGTCTTAGCTTAAATCAAATGTCCTCTGGCTCCAAGTCCCATGATGAAAAAAATTTATGGAGTCCTGGACACATTACAAGTTTTACAGCTTTACAGCTGAAATCCTTCAGGTCCTCCTGACCTACTGAAGCAAAAAATATGTTTTATTTTATCATGATTCCCAAATGTTCTCCCAGTGTGTGCATTTTTCCAACAGAATGTGTATGTTGCTTCCAGCAATGTGTTTTATATTACCTTGAAGAGTAGGGAAGCTCTGATAGAAGGAAACAAGTTAGTCTTATTGCCAGGAAAAGAGAAAACAGAACTTGCCTTTGTGAGCATGATTAGTGGATCAAGCCTATGCCTCGGACAATCAATTTGTATTTCTCTTTCACTGAGGATAAACTATAAGTCAATGATTATATCCTAATTGTTTAGAAAGTTTAAATCCCCCAACCAATGATACACTGGCTTCTTAGGTACAGTCATTTTATCAATAACATATGTATATATACACACACATACATATATACACATATATGTATGTGTGTGTATATATATAGATATGTATATGCGTACATATATGAATAAAAGATATTTCAAAAAATAATATATTTGCAATAAGTCTAAGATGTAGCTAGCTTAATAACTTTAAATTAATCATTTCCTATAAAAGAAATAGGCTTTCCAAATATATATCAAAACATAAAGTCCCTCTCTCCTCGAAAAATCATAAGTACCATCAGTTTGGATGTAGCTTGAAAATAAGACACCCAAGTGGGCTCACCTTGACAATGAAATCTGCTGTCAGTGGTCCAGCCATTCTCAGAATCTCTTTGTCTGGAAATTTCTGGAAGTCCACACTAGAATTGTCCACAAGAAATGTGCCTGCAGAACTGAGGCTGTTTTCACCTTTAGCCCCCTGGAGGGTTTTGGTTTCCAAATCTATATAATCAAACACATGAAGAGGAGAGAGAGATGTTCCTGGGACTACCTTAGATCACATGCAAGCACAGTTCATGTAACAAAATTTTGAGCTACAGAATTGTGATATAAACAAATATACAGGCATTTCTGGATCACATAGGAGCTTATGCTGAAAATGAAATAATTTCAAAACTCATTAGTCAAGTATTTCAGGCTCCTGTCAAAAAAACCCGTTGACTTTCCAAGATGACCATTTCCACCTGGGCACACCACTCTACAGCAACACTTTTTCTTTGGTTAAGCCACCTCCCATACATATCTTACTGATTTCTGTTTGGAAAGCCCTCAGCTTAGGATATCCTCTGCTTTTTTTTTTTTTTTTTTTTTTTGTCCTATGAGATCCTGGGTGTATCTGAGTTGCTTCAGCATCTGTGTGACTTTCTATTAAGGCATTAGCTTGATCTTCTTTGTACTTTCTAGTTGTTTAGTTCATAGGTGCTATGGCTCCAGATGAAAAACCTATAGTGAATTAAGGACAGGGGCTATCCTTTTTCATGTTTTCTCTTTTTAAAATCATTTTTCAGATTTAATTCAACATTATGTACATATGTGGTATTGTAAGTACTTAAGACAAAAAGAAAACTTGATTCCTGCAGCATTTAAATCTGAATTTTGCCAATGACATAGTCCATGAAATATCTTTTGTTGTAGGAAATCAGAGCAGGTTGGGATGATGTTGATTGTGACGTGTATGGACATTGTGATGTCCATCCTCTGATGGACAGGGGATCTACAATAATTGTCTTCTGTAGGAAGAGAGATACATGGATTAAGTCTAAAGATTTCCAAAACTTGCACAAGAACCCTTGGTTTTGGCAGTGACTCTTCAGTAGAAAGATAGAAAGCTTGGGTGGAGCTCTGGGCTTCCTACCCCAGCTTCAATCAGAATGGGTCCACTCATATATATTTTACTTATTTGAGTTCTGGATGAAAAACAATTTTAAGGTCTCAGAAAGTACTAAAATGCTAGAATATTTATGCTGTAGTATTCTAAACATGTTCTACTTCAAGTTCTCTAAGACTAAAAGGTAGAAAATATTGGTGTTCAGTTAAATGCACAGTGACCCTCTGATGAAGTCTGTGGAGCCCTTCTCGTAGAGTATGTCAGGCAGAGAGGACCCCACAGGAGAACACCAAGGGGTCACTGGACAGGGCAAACACAGTCATTGTCAACAGAGAAAAACAAAAGTGCTGAATCTCCTCTGTCCTCTATTCCTCAAGCTGCCTCACATGCAGTTGTAGAAATATCTCCAGGACATGAATTAACATAGTTTTGGAAAAACCCTGGAGGTCTAGGCCTGGATCTGAGCATCTGATTCAATTTTATGAAGAGGCTTCCCAGCTGTCCTTCTCAATATACTTTTTTTTTTTTTCTCAATATACTTTTGATTAAAGATGAGCTGGGGTTGGAACAGATCACCTAATCTTGTTCTGATTTGGCTCTAAATATTGAAGGTTAGTCCCATCCTGGACCAGCTTCTGGGAGTGAAGGGCAAAAAAGCTGCCAGAGAAACAGCATATCATTTAATTCCGTATTCATTCTGCTGAATTATGCCAAATACAAAAAGAAAGAAAGAAAGAAAGAAAACAACAGCAAAAGAGCTACATTTATACTACCAACAGCATTTTTGTTGGGTGGAAAAGAAAAACAGGTACCATATTGCTTTTCATCATTTATGAATACTATCTGCAGCTTCACCTATCAAGTCTGTGAGACAATTAATCCAAACAAGGTCAATTTTTAATTTCTTGGTGATTATTTATATTTATAAAAATCAATTTTTCTTTTAAATCTGCGTTGAGGAATCCTTCCCCCACTTAGTGATGATCTCAGCCTGAATTTTATTCCACGCTCTGTTACAGCTCACAAAAATAAATACTATTTCCGAGTGGGGTTGTTAGACCAGAAGTTAGCTCTGTCCAGTTCTCAAGGGGAAAAACAAATCATGTGAATGGTGTACAGTGTACACATATATTATCTTTTGACATGTGGACACCATATTTTATGGGATTGTTCAGAATTAGAAAAGGACTTGGACCAATATAAGGTGGCTTATCAGCACTTTTTGGTTTGGCCTAAACTGTACCTCACCTATTCCTTCATTTTGTATGACCCTTCATACCCCACCTCTTTGATGAAAGTATTTATTTTTATTTTTGGAAAGACTAGAGTATGCTGTGTTAACTTTCACAGGCTCTGCTGTGTCTTCCTCTTGTTGATCTTTCTAGCATGATTTCATTTATAATCCAATTGCTAAAAATGCTACTTGCTACCTAAATCAGTTTCATAGATGGGAGGTGCGGGGAGGAGAGAAGATGATAGCTAGACTTTGTGGGAATCTAGAATCAATCAGACTAGAGGAATTTAAAGGACTCAAGGGACTAAGTGAGGAGAAGCCTTCAAGTGAAACCAAATTTCTTAGAAAATGCTAGCATAACCTCTCTCATCCTCACCTTTGTTTATAGCCTATAATTTTCTGCTTGTAATTTACAGATGTACATATAAAAAAAACTAAGCTATAATAAAACAAAACAATGTGGCTGTGTGTTGCTGCCCTGGCATGACTAAAGATTAAATTTTGTACAAACCTTAGAGAGGCCAAGCTATCATTTGATCCTTGGAGATCTGATTACCTTCTAATCCTGAATTCCAAGATATAAGGACACTGGCTTAACACACTGGAGTGCTAATTATCCCACAACGGTTTTCTTTAAGTGCCACAGTGTTAAGGTTGTTTGATAGTTCCATGTTTATCTGGATTAATTAAGTAATGAATTGTAAGATTTGGGAAAAAGAATGAAGGAGAGAAAGGAAAGGTCAGAAAGAGGAAGTAGAGGAGAGATAAAAGGATTGAGAGGGATTACAGAGAAAGAAAAGAGAGAGAGTGTGAGATATAATGCTTTCAAAAGCACAAACATGTGCTTAACCGAAGCACAACTCATCCGGAAAGTCTATTTTATATTTTTCAGATGACTGTGGTTACAGACAATTACCACAGAGGTTTCTGCCATCTCATCAGGCAGCCAAAAGAGAAACAAAAGCAAGGAAGATATCATATTATGATAGGTGGAGAGACTTGTACTCCTGTGTTTTAACTCCTTCTGGGAACAAAAATAAATAATAATGGCAAAAACTCCCAGTGCCCCAAGACAAACACTGGTTTACTTACACAAATGATCAGGTCCTTTTAAGACGAGGCGAATGTGTCTGCTACCATAGGGAATGGCAACCACGGTATCATCCACTGCAGAAAAATAAAGCAGTCTTAAAAAACACATAATATGACATGAAAGTTTTGATTGTCTCTGGTACAAAGACAGTGACTTAACATGCCTTAAGAAAATGACAGTGTTTTTGTGTTTGAAATGGGAAATTCAATGGGCATTAAATTTCTACCTTCTTTAAAATAAATTATGCCAAAGAAGCTAGTCACAGGTTAACAGAGTAGGGATTTGGTCGTTTCATGAAAGTATGATATGCTGAAACATTGATTTTAATGTTTTCCTTTATGATTTTGAAATTTGGTCTTGGATCATCAAATTTCCTGGGATTAGAGCATTTGTATTGAATTAAAAAATAAAAATAATTTCTAATGTTTGAAGGATGAATTTATTATATCTGAATCTGGACTTGTCTCTGGCAGCATTTTGGAAGAGTAGGACAGATAAAAGGAAGTGAAAATATGATTATGTGCTTTAAACCACCTGAGGGCAGAGGTCAGGCCTCTAGCTGTTCTGCCTAGTTCTTCACACTATCTACAACTAATCCTACACATTGTGAGTGCTCCTTAAATGGTAGTTAACATTTGCCCACTTATAACCCCTCTGTTTGGAAATATTTTTTCAAAGTTTGGCTGAATCACAGATCATTTTATAATAGATAAATTCTCAGTCTCTTTGCAAATTGAGTCTAAATTATTACAAGCAGATTTAAAAAACAATTAGAGGTACATTACAAACTCTTCAGTTATACCCCAGTCATTGTCATTCAGAACTCCATCTGTGGCAATAACATATTTATATGGCACTGCCGAGTTTCACTTTCACCTAAATTATGCCATTTACTTCTTCAACCACAATTTGTGATATAACCAGGGAGGAGTCTAGGATAAAGAAATGCAGCCTCTGAGGAGCTTAAGGAAGTCCAAGGTCAAACGGATAGGAAGGTACTTCAGAGGAGCGAAGATGTCCATTCTCAGAGCTCATCAGAAGCTCTGTGGGATATTCTGTTCCTACACATCTTTCCTGTAATATACATTATCATTCTCTCATGGGAACAATTTAGTTTAAATAAAAGAATCCCCAAAGTCACCCAGTATCTCTAAACCTTAACATTATCATCTTATTTTCAGGAGAATTTAAATAAGTAAATCTCAGAAGTTATCTAACTTCCTTGATCCTTGGTTTCCTTGTTTGTAAACTGTCACAAGAAGGTACAAATAAAGACAGATATATCTACAGAGATGCAATGCGTATGTTTTAGTCAGCTTTTTGTTGCTGTGACCCAAGGACCTGACAAGAACAATTTTAGGAGGAAAGTTTATTTAGGGGCTAATGGTTTCAGAGTTCTTAGTCCACATTAGACCAGCCCATTCCTTGGGGCTTGAGGTGAGGCTGAACATCATGGCAGAGGGCATGGCTCCAGGGAGCAGAGAGAGAAATTCCATGCCAGATACAAAATATGTACCCCAAAGGCCCTACCCGCAACGACCCACCTCCTCCAGCCACACCATATAGCCTACAGTTTCCAGTTAATCCCCATCAGGAGGTTAACTCACTGATCAGTTTAGGGTCTTATGATTCAATCATTTTACCTCAGCCTTCGTGAATCATCACACATGAGCTTTGGGGGGGACAAATAACATTCAAACCATAACAGCCTGGAACATAGTAGGTATTCTGTAAACTTTATTTCTTTCCCCCTATTGCAAATCGTGTTACAAATAGGGACTGAAAGACTTAAATCTGTTTTTAAACATACCAAGGATCCTAGCACATGACCCATTGATTGAGGAAAGAGAATCCAATCTTAATTTCTGCCCTGAAAAGGTTACATTTATTGAGTTCTCAGCAATACTGAATATTCTACTCACACCACAACCTTATGACTGTTTTTAATGTCATGCATTGTTGAAGAAAAGGCTGAATTCCAGAGAGCTAAGACTTTGTGCCATATAAAAACAAAAAATGTAAGGGGGAATATAGACAAGGAACTCAAAAATGTTCAGACTGGGCCCACAGAGCCTTAAATGCCTTGCATAAAGAAATGAATTTTTAAGTTTGCAAAAGAAACTCAATGCAGGGAAAACAATAGGACTTCCAGAAATAGAAAGTCTTTGTTTATCCACAGGTCAGATAAAGTGCAAGTAAAAGGGAAGCTGTCTGTTTGGCCCTGTGAAGCTCAGCTGCAGTCTTCTGACCCCCACACAACTGGGGCGGCCTTGCTCTTGCTTTGCTGAGAAGTAACACATTCCACACACTGAGGCATTAACCCTGGGTTTTGGCTGCTGTGGTAAGATTTGTGCGATCCAAGAAGACAACGGGTTTAGGAAACGAGAAGTCTGTTGGGGAAGAGGATAGGATGGTAAAAGCACACTAGGAAAAAGCAAAATATCTTCTGTTGTCCTCTGCACTTGCCTAGTCAAAGTGAAAAATGGAGTAATTAAGGCTGCTGCAAACTTGAGCATGTAGTGGTAAACAGCACAGAGGTAGCAAGAG
The DNA here is from genome assembly GCA_004027875.1 of Aplodontia rufa. Lineage (NCBI taxonomy): Eukaryota > Metazoa > Chordata > Mammalia > Rodentia > Aplodontiidae > Aplodontia > Aplodontia rufa. Next base: position 43,178 of record PVKS010012184.1, on the reverse strand, counting down.
CCAGCCTACTCTCTTCTACTGAGAAAAGGTGTGAGGGACTCTTGGAAGGTCACTAGAAAATCAATAAATTCATGACTTTATTCTGCAAATCATTTTAAATTGTCTCTCAGTGTCACGTTCCAGCTTAGGAACTAGGAATTCAAAGACCATTAGCCCTTACAAGATCATCCCTGAAAAGGGAATCTAGGAAAAAATTTGTGGGGATTGATTCTGGAAAGCCCTGAAGTTTGCCAGCTTCTCAGGGGAGCTGCAGCCAGAGGACTTAATGAGCAGGGAGCCTGGCTGATTTCTATTCTCCCTGAAGGTAAATGGATGGCTATGGAAGAAATTATGCTGAGTAAAATCAGCTTAACCCAGAGAACCAAGGGTCGAATGTCTCCACTCATCTGTGGAGGCTGGATCTAGACCCTGGCCATTGAGAAAGGTGGTTTATTATCATGTGTTAAATCCAGATAAGGTGTAATGTTATACAGCCTAATACGTTTTTAGAGATATTGTGGGAAGGGGAAGGGAGGGATAAGGGTGGGTAATTGTGGGGGGGGCACTCCAGAATCTATATATATTTTATGTTATTTTGTTAAAAACTTGTATGGTTGTTCAATAATAAATTTCTCAATTAAAAAAAATTGTGGGGAAATCCTACATACTACACTCCACTCAAGGAAATTCTGAAAGTTCATTATTTGATTTCTTAGGAGCCCCAAACCAAGCAAACCTATTTCATCTATTTAATCCTGGGTATACCCAGTATGTTTATCCAGAGAACTTTTCTTATATGTCAGCTGTTAATGTTACCTGTTATATCTCAGAACATAGTTTAAGAAATGGTGCTCTTGGGGCTGGAGAGGTGGCTCAGCGGTTACGGCGCTTGCCTGGAATGCACAAGGATATGAGTTCAAACCCCAGAACTACATACACAATGAAATATTGGAGCAACAAAGGCTATGTGAAAAACTAAATAAAATTGATTCTCTCTTTCTCTCATTGTCCCTCTCTCTTTCACAAAAAGAAGAATGAAAAAAGGAAAAGAAAAGAAATGGTGCTCTTGTTGGAGCTAAACTCAGGCGTGAGTGAAAGGTAGTCAAACTCATGTATTAGACCCAGAAAAGACATAGCAACATATAATCTAGGGCAACTATAGATTTGAAGGGGGGGGGGAGCAGGAGAGGATAGGTGTGTGGAGGGGAGAAGGAGAAAGATAGGGAGGGATCTAGGGAGATAAGCAACAATGTAGCATACTCTTTAACCCCCCCCCAATCCAAATAATATTTACACAATCATTTAATTCTGGAAAATTCACAATCTAAACATTTATATAACTTAGAGGCAAAATGTAGAAGAATCAAGAGACTTGGGTGTGGGTAATGTGCGGGTAATTCTGGTTTAAGAATATTTGCATATCATTACTTTATATGCATTTATGATTGTATAATAACTCAACTCCTTAATAAAAAAAATTTAAAAAGCAATGGTGCTCTTGAGAAAAATCAAAATAGGAAAGAAAGTTAAAATTTTCATTTTTAATGTGTTGACAAAAACTCACCCTTTGAGTTGTACTTTTATTAAAAATGTAGTATTTGCTGATAAATTCTTGGTAATGTGGGATAGGTTGGGAGATTCTTCTGCTTGGCATCTACTATGGTATTGTACACAGAGAAGTGTTTAAGAGATGACAGACTGTTTGGGAGGCTGAGGCAGAAGGATTGCAAGTTTGATGCCAGCCTGGGAAATTAGCAAGACCTTGTCTCAAAATGAAAAATGGAAAGGGTTGGGAATGTAGTTCAGTGGTACAGCATCCCGGGTTCAATCCCCACTACCAAAGAGAGAGAAAGGGAGGGAGGGAAGGAGAGAAAGAGAAAGGGAGAGAGAGGGAGCACAGGAGCACAAATGAGAGAGAGAAAGAGAGATCCTAGTATGTGTGAGTACTCTGCTGAAATGCAAAACCTACTTCCTCTGTGATAAATGCAGCTGGTATAGCTCATGAGGCAGGAAGCCACATCCTCTCTGACAGCGCCCTGCATTCCTCTGATCGCCCTGTCCTATAAAGGCACACTGTTCTACGACCAGGTACAACTGCCCAAATCTCTCCTGGTTTTGCTGACACATGGTGCCAGTCTTCAAAACATATTTTAAAGTATGTCAATAATACTTAAAGTCCAGCTTGAGAGATTAGATGATCTCTTTATCAGATAAACATACATGTTTTAGGTGGGAATCAAAAAATTCTGTCATTTCACATTTATGAATTGCAAAGGTCTTTTCTCAAAGATATTATTGCCAAGGATGGTACCTAAAAGATTTCCTTTAAAAATCTATATCAATATATATATTCCAAAACTTTTTTTATACAGAACATTTTATATTAGTTTTCAAATCTTGTCATATGTGGACGTTCTGTGTGATTTGCTGGTATATCAGTGAAAGGTGATAATGCTTAAATTTTGGAAAGACAGGATTTCCTATTCTGCCAAGTTTATCTTATTTTTAAATGTTGATAACCTCATGTTTTTAAAGAATCTTCCCTCCCAACCTTGGGGCTAATCCTTTATTTTATCTTTTAGGATGACATGGCCATTGTTGTTAATGTACTTGGCTACATATAAATATTTTTTGCCCAAACTGATGATGTTTTAATGATATATTGTAAATCTTCATGCCAATTTTACTACCCCTACAATAAATACATGCAATAATCAGGTGTGGTGGCATATGCCTGTGGTTAAGTAGTTACTTGGGAGGCTGAAGCAGGAGGATCATGAGTTGAAGGTTAACCTAGGCAATGCAGTGAAATTCAGTCTCAAAAGTAAAATAAGGCTGTGACTATGTGGCTCAGTGGCAGAGTACTGCTGGGTTCAATCCCTATTACTGCAAAAAAGAAAAACCCAAATATATACACACATATATACATATGTATATATAAAATTTATTGGAGATACATATTTTCCAACAAAATGAAGGGAAGCTGATCATTCCAGCCTTTCAATGCCTTGCCTAGTTTATCAGTAATTCCATAATGGAGGATATATGCTATACTGGCCATATAAGATGCTCTATCGTTTCCCAACTGGAAAATTTCATCCTTTTAGCTGCCTAGGTTAAAAGCTTTGCATTCAACTTTATATTTAATAAGTAAGAAATTCCTATTGTCAAAAGACCCCATTTCCTTGATTCTGAGAAGAGCACATCTCATATTTTAACATATATAACATCAGAATATATCTCACCATGTAGTGTCTTAAATTCTCCCTCATACAGATAGTGCCTGGTTACAGCTATCTTTGCCTACACAGGTGCTAACACCAAAACAGCTAGTATCAAGCTTGCAAAATGAAGCAACTCAGAAGAAAGTTTCAAATCAATATTAGAACACATTCATTTAACTCCCAGGAATCCAATGATTATGTGGGTAGGGAGATAAGGAATCAAAAGTGCTTAACAACATTTCCACAGAAGGAGTCTAAAGCTATTTAGTGCTACATAATTGCATAGAAGAGCTAAGAGCTCAGCACCAGACTTCTGCTTGTGGTCAAGGTGAAGTAACAAGGAGGAGATTTACCACCTTGCCTGAAACAATCAGTCAAGACAAAAGTACATGAAACCACAGTTTTTAAGACACTAGACATCAGATAAGAAGGATAGCGATTCCTGAGATTCAGGGAACAAATGAGTCCTAATATTGCTATAGATTATTTCTTTGAAAGAATTTCCTGGCTGTGGCTTTGGAAATGGGAACTCTATAATAGAACTTGGAGGATTTCACGATTTGAGATAAAACTAAGAATGCAAGGAACCAAAGCAGTTAGAATTTGTGGGACAGAGTACAAGACAGGAGAGTGCTATACAAGAGATAACTTGGAGAGCTGAGATGGTCCCTTTATCGATACAGGAGCATACTAATCAATCAATCTATGAATGTGGGGCATCTGCCTTAGGCTGGTGAAAACTGTAAAAAGGAGGACATGATGCTCACACAGGGCTGAGACTAGCATCTTATCCCACCAATCAGACTTAAAAACATCGTAAGTGTGGTCCATCAAATACTTAGAAAGACCTTGTCTCAGTGGAATGGCCTAATAAAGTCTAAAAGAAGGCTTTGGTCCCACCTATCAAATTCTAAGATCCCAAATAATCAAATTGAGTTCTAGTTAACTGCTCCCAGAACAAATTTAAAGAATATTTAGAGAAATTTAAAAAATCTAATATCCAACAAAATAAAATTTTCAATGATTGGCACCGAGTTAAAAATTACCAGGCAAGCAAAGAAACTGAAAAAAACATATATGCATGTATGTGTGCGTGTGTGTGTCCCAAACTAAAGTGAAAAGTCAATCAATTGAAACACAGAATGGACATTAAAACAGTCATTATAACTGTATTCCATATGCTTAACAAGTACTGAAAAAGAAATCTTTAAGTCCCCAAGATTTCACTGGTGAATGCTACCAGGCATTTAAAGAAGAAATAACATCAATTCCATTCAACCTTTTCTAGAATGTAGGAGATCAGGGATCATTTCCTGACTCATTGGATGAGGCCAGCATTATGCTGGTACCAAGACAAACAAGGACAGCACACACAAAAAAACGAATACTAAAGACCAGTATATCTTATGAACACAGATAAGAAAAACTCTCAACAAAATACTGGCAAATCAAACCAACAAACTATATACAGAACAGCAATGACTAAGAAGAGTTTATCCCAGGACTCATTTATCCCCACTTATCACCATGATCAAACAGGGTTTAATCCAGGAAAAGAAGGTTATTCTTTATTTGAAAACCAATAAATTCAATCCATCAAAATAAAAGACTAAAAATGAAAAACCACATGATCATCACTTGAGGCACAGAGAGACTTTGGTAAAATTCAACATCATGATAACAACCCTCAATAAAAATAGGTAAAGAAGAGAACTTCCTTAATCTTCTGAAGAGTATTTACAGAAAACAAAGCCAATATCATACTCACTGATGAGAAATGAAATGCTTTCCTCTTAAGGTTGTGAATCAAGACATCCATTCTTATCATTCCTGGTCACTATTCTATGGCATGCGCTTGCTAGTACAATAAGGCCCAAAAAAGAAAGAAGTAGCTTACAAATTAAAAAGGAAGAAGCAAAATCATCCTTTTTTGTGAACAATATGATTGTATATATAGAAATTCACAGATATTTACCAAAAATCTCTTAGAACCATTGTGAGTTTAGCAAGTTTGCAAAATATATAGCTCATACACAAAAATCAATCATGTCTCTATAAACTAGAGCTATAATATTGGAATGCAACGAAGAAATACAATGACATTTGCAATAGCTGAAAAAAGTACAAGTCATATAAGTCTATAGGAACTATATGCTAATAAGGGCTAATGAAGAAAAATCAAAGACCACCTATATAAATAGAAAGACAAAAAGTACTCAGATCAAACGACTTAACACGAAGTCAATTACTTCCCTTCCTGCCAAATCAATCTGTAGAATTAGATTAATTCTAGTCAAAATTCTGGAGAGCTTTTTTTGTACCTATGGATAAACAAACTGTAAAATTTATACAGAAAGGCAAAGAAGCAGAATGGAATAGCAAAAATTAGTTTGAAAAGAAAAATGAAGTTTTAGGAACTATACTACATGATTTTAAGACTTACATTAAAGCTATAGTAACCAACACAAAAGCAGCATTGGTGAAGGGATAGAAATGTACACCAAAATAGAGTCCAGAAACTGATGCACAGAAATGGCCAGTGGATTTTAGACAAAGACTGAAAGGAAATTCAGAGGAGAAAAGGATGCCTTTTCAACAATGGTGCTAGAAGAATTGGACAGCTCTTTCTCACACACTGACACACACAAAATCAACCTAGATACAACCTAGTGTTTCCAGAAGACACATGAGCCTGCTAGCAGCTTGCATTTAGCACAATAAATTCCATTTTGAACTTCTGACCATCCAGCACTATAAAATAATAACTTTGTCTTGCTATAGGTCATTCAGTTTACAGTAATTTGCTACAGCAGCAATTGTAAACTGGTAAACCATGAAAGATGTTCAACATCATTAGACCCCCAGAATATACAAATTAAAACAATGGTGAGATACCACTCCATACTGATTATAATGGCTAAAAATGAAAAATACCTACAACATTAAGTGATGGCAAGAATGTGGAACAAGTAAAATTCCCATGCACTGCTGATGGAAATGAAAAATAGTGAGCCACTCTGGCAATTTCTTAGAATATTAAATATACACTTACCATATGATTGAGCCATCCTACTCCTAGGAATTCATCCAAGAGAAATCAAAATATATGTCCAAAGATATGTATGTGAACATTCATAGTAGCTTTATTTATAAAAATCTCAATGTGGAAACAAAGCAAGTGTCCATCAACAGATGGATAAACAAGCTGTGGTATTTCTGTATAGTGGAATTATCACTCAGCAATAAAATATAATGAATTATCAATACATACTATAATATTAATGAGTCTGAAAATAATCATGTTGAATAAAAGAAATTAGACAAAGGAGTATGTACTGTATAATTCCATTCATATCAAACTGCAGAAACGCAATCCCTTCTGTAGCGAAAGAACTCAGTGGTTGCCAGGGGATAGGTGTAGGAAGAAGCAGGAAGGACTACAGGAGCCACAAGGAAACTTTTGGATGATGGATATTTTTAAGACCTTGGTCATGGGGATGGTTGCACAGGTGTGTGCATATATCAAAACTTACCACACTAGATATTTTAAATAGGCTGTTCTTTAAATGTCAATTATAGCTCAATAAATTAGCTTTTCAAAAAGGGGCTAGCACCAAAGGATTTGATTTCTTTTGTAGATTCTTTTTAAAATGCTGTATCGCCAGGGCTCCTGATTATGCACAAAATCAAAGTGATCAAAAAGAGTTGATGTTTGAGAAAAAGCCTTAGTTTGTTTTGCTTTTTAAATTTCAGCTGTATTTAACTTTTTTGTACCCACAAGGGTAACATACGACTAAAAATATGTCTAAATTTAAAATAGATCTTTTTAAAACTAGGAAGTAAAAACCCTAAGCGATCAGAAAGCACTGCATCTAGTTCAGTTTTAATGGCAGCTTTTCCCCTCCTGTGGCACATAAAATAATGGTGCATCTTGCAATCAGTGATGTCTTAGATTCAAAGAAATAAAGTGCATCCAGCGTCGGACCATTTTAAGCCCTTCCACAGTTACTGGTCTGAGCAATCACCATTGGTGCCCCGATCTAGCTTCCTGACTGTTTTTCCTACATCCACTATAGTCTACTCTCAAAGATAGATCCCTTAAAAAATAAATCGAGTGAAGTCGTTCTTCTGCTCAAAATCCTCATGGCTTTTCATCTCATTCAGACTAAGAGCCAAAGTCCTTACACGGCTCTGCAATGCCCAGGCCCTTCCTCACCCCACCTCACAACCCTCCTGTCTCCATCCTTTCCTCTAGTCTTTTGAAACTTGCCTTCACTGTAGTCACACCACCTTCTTCGCTCTTTGTGAAATATGTTACAAATGTACAAACTCCAGGACCTTTGCATTTGCTTTTTCTCTTCCCCGTGACTTTTGCATTATGCGCTCCGCAACCTCGGTCAAATTCTTGCTCAAATGCTTTCTTATCAACGACTCATTTCCTTAGCAACCTATTAAAATTGCAGCTCTTCTCCAACATGCTTGGCTGGCAGCCCATTCCCATCTTATGTTCTTCTTTCTCCCCTGCTTTACCTTTCTATAGTTACTAACACCTTATGACATATGTTCATTTTATTTATCTGTTTCATTGATCTGCCTCTCATGCTAGTACACAAGTTCCATGTAGACAAAGGATTTTTGTATGTTTTGTTCTTTGCTGTGTTTCTAGCACCTAGAACAGTTCCTAAGCACACAGGAGGAGCCCAGGAAATACCTGCTGTGGAACAAAAGAAAATACATCCATGAGTGGCTTATGGTTATAGCCTGAAGCAGTCAGGTACAAGGTGGAAATTTCTTTACTTCTTTGTGCTGTTATTAAAAACTCATACGCATTTTGTACTCATAAAGATCTATATTATTAATAATTTATCTCAAAATATTTGAGCCAGAGTGATAGTCTAGGAACATGTCAACCCATAGTAATTATAAATCAACATGAGTCACAGTCTCAGTATCACATCCCTGAGTAGCAGTGTTTCATTTTATCTTGATATAAATTAATTTATCTGGCCTTTGTTACTCAAGAAAGGTAAAGAGAGAGCTTTAGGATTTCCAGGTAGTTTCAAAGCATAGAAATATGAGAAGACTACTAAGTTGTAGACAAATTGATAGCAAACAGGTTGGCACAAGGTCTAAGCACTTTCTGAATATATCTGGAAAAAACATAATATGGCACAAGGGAATAAAAATGACAGGAAAATGAACCTTTAAATTTCAAGAATCAAAAGCAAGATAATATTAACTAATTGATTATTTTTTATTAGCCTGGGAAAGTCTAGAACGAATGAGGAAAAATGCAAAGAAAGTGTTTTCCTTTTAAAAAGGGTTTTTTTTTCTCTGTTTCCATGGTATATATTTGTAATAGGCAATTACAATGTCTTTTCATACAAAGATGTTTCTTTTTTATTCACCAGTAAATGGCAGCCATTTGATAAGTTCCTCTAACTTCTCTTTTTCCTTCTGGCACTCTCTACCATAGTCTTTCTCCACTCTTCTGTTTTTTTTTTCTTAGTTCCCTTGAGTCTTGATAACATAAGGAAAAAAAAAAACCTTGGATATAAATTTAGAAATAAAATGAGTTCAATGTGGGAAATCCAAATGCTAGGAGTTCGAAAAGAGCACGTGGCTGGCTTATGGCTCCTTTTGGCAGAACTGGAGGAGAGACCTGGCAGAACTCCTCCAGATCCTCAGGGGTGCAGCACAGCTCACCTGGCCGGCACACTGGGTCCCACAGAGCAGCCTAAACTTCCCTGCCTGTGGGCTGCTTCACAGACTGTAAATATAGAGCGGGAAGATTCTTCTGGGGTGGAGAAAACATAGTGAGGCGGTTTGGCCAGCATCTGCTATAGATTGTGGTGAGGTGCATGCATATGCTGGGCTTTATTGATATAAATCATTTTGTCGTGAAGCATCATCAATGCTAAGGTAAACGAATAAATTGCATTTTGTCATTATATATAATCATCAGCTTGTGTATTATATCACGTACCCACTGTTGGTCTTGAATAGAGCACTTTTCATTGAGGTATTTCTTTGCAGACCTGAATCGATATATGGTTCCCAATTTGTTTCAGTGTTCTCCTTCAGTGCTCCACCTTAGTTACACCTTTGTGATTCAGGGCCCAGGGGTCACCAGTCACTCTCTAACAGGAGGATAAGAGGAATGTCTATTGGATTAGTGTTCTGGCTCCTTGATGAATAGGAAAGTGGGGGGCATGAGAGTAAAGAAAACATGATCTCAGGGATCACCAGAGGGTAGTTACTACACGCATATGTGGCATCCTCTGCTTGCCTGTGGCTATTCCTAGATAACGGGCACCGACTTAATTATGTAACAGAATTTAATTTTTCCAGCATTCCTTAAAGAGTTCTGTAAGTCACTTTTCTATGTAATTTCCCCCCAAATATCCAATCATAACTTCAGAGATAAACCAAAGAATCATGCCTTTATTCATTTCTGGTTTCTCCCTTCTAACTCCTTTAATTTTTCATTTTGTAAAAATTACCAATACATAACTAAAGAATCTCACCTGAATGTATTGTATCAATGTCTATATCGCCTCATTCTCCACTTTGCCTGCCAGTCTTTATAAATTTTTTATTTTTTTAAAGAACTGCATTTTTCACTGCTTCTGGGGGTTAGAATGTGGAGAGTTCATGAAGCTGGCACCTCTGCTTTTTCTTGTGTTAAAAATCCCTGGTCTGTCTCCCTGCTTCCTCTTCCCTAGGCCTACCCTTTTATTTTATTTATTTGTTTATTTGTTTTTTCAATATTCAACATAGTCTTACATTTAGAAGTGAATCGTTGCCACACAATCATGAACACATGCATAACGACAGAGCAAGCTGAGGCTGATGCCAGTCCATGATCTCTCCCCTTCAGGTTCCCCCTAGTCCCGTGTTTCTCCCTACTGTATCCCTGTGTTAGTTGGGCTTCACATGGAAGTCAAAGATTCCTCACTGGGTTAATACTGCCTTCCAGCTGCCTTGATATCCATCCTATTCTTTCCCCACTCCCCCTGCTCCTCTCTCTTTGTCCCCTAGCATCATAGGCAAGGTTCCCCTTACCCATGTAATAATTCACCCATGTTGAAGTTATTATTAGCTTAGCCAACCTTCAGTCTGTTTCCAGTTGTATTGTAGCTTCCACATATGAGAGAAAACATTCGGCCCTTGAGTCTCTGAGTTTGGGATATTTCACTCGGCATAATTTTTTTCCATCTCCATCCATTTGGCTACAAATGCCATATTATTCTCTCTGATAGCACAGTAGAATTCCATTGTATATATGTACCACAGTTTTTGAATAGGCCTATCCTTTTAGCAAGTCACCTCATGACTTCTCTCAATAGCTCTCCAGGGTTCACCAGAAAAACTACATTTACCTTCCTTCTTGATCTCTAAGTTCATTTAAAGCCACAAACTTACTATAAGCCAATTGTTTTTCTCCAACAAATCATCAAGTAAAGAGAACAAAGCCACAGTGAGCAGAGATGTTCATTCTCATTTCCTAAATCAGGGGAGACATGTGGAAAGAGACCCTAAATCACAGACCTACTGAAGGATCGTGGACAAAGGTAATATTTGGAGACAATATATCAAGCAAGGACAAAATAATTCAAAAAATGTATGTCCTTGAGTATCAGAGGAGTCTTGTCTGGTTCTCTATAGCTGTGTGACTCTATGAAAGTCACATAATCCAGATAGACCTCAGTCATCTCATCCACCCCATGGAAATTAATAATATCTTGCTTTTACAATTGTTACAAAGATTAGCTGAATTGGGGCTGAAGCAGTGGCTTAGCAGTTGTAGTGCTTGCCTGGCATGATCTAGGATGCAAGTTCAAACTCCAGTACCATGTACACAACAAAGTATCATAGCAATGAAGGTCACATGGAAAGATAAACAAAATTTGTGTCCCCGCCCCTCTCTCTCATTATCACTCTCTCTTTGAAGAAACATATTAGCTGAGTTGATCAGGTAAAATTCTCAGCACATGCATGCATAGTAAGCACACATTTCGAGCTGTAGAGAATTCAGGATACAAAGATCAATAAAGGGCTTCATATAATCACTGACTGCCCGATATTAATTCTGAAAGGAACTGTGTCGATACTGACCCAAAGCCACTTTGTGCATAAAGACTGTGTGATTTCCCAATGGTGGGAGTGGAGTGGGGCCCATCTTTCCACTTTCCCCACTATATTCCATGCAGAAACTGGAATGCAGTCCATCCTCACACTGGGCAGCAGAATCCATGTTTGTACAGAGTGTCTTTAGACACATGTCTAGTCACTCCTGCTACCTCATGAGGAAAAGTTCCTCCTTGGGGTTGTAACTGGTGATCTGACTTGACCCACTTAAAATAATCCATAAGGTGGGAATACGAAGCTTTTCTCAGCATTTTCAAATTCTTCTTTACATTGGTGGAAGTGTTATTTTCCTGGTTGCTCAGGGGAGCCAGAGCTGAGCCAGGGAAGGATAACAAGTCAACAAATCCAAATATTTCCCATCTCTGTAGTATCTTACATTTAGTTGCAGAGAGCTGCGATTTATATTGCCCTCGGACGAGCCGGCAGGTGGATCCATCTCCATTGCAGACCCCACAGTTATCCTCCTTGACGGTGCTTCCCAGCTGGTGGTCGCAGCCAACAATCTAACAAGAGAGAGAGAGATGTATAATTCAACCAGGCTCCTCCCAATGCAGGGATCCACTTCAGGCTAATCACCACCAAGTGACCCTCCCCTTCACCCCTGGGGGGCCAAAAACATACTTCTTGTTGGGGGGACTAAGTTGAACTAGAGTTTTTTGTTTTTGTTTTTGTTTTAAACTCAAGTTTGAACCAAGCAAAGAAGGAAAAAAATGTAGCATGGGTGAAGATATCTTTAAAGTTCAAATTTACAAATAGAAAGAAAGTAAAAGAGAGAGGCGAGGAGATATTGACTGGAGAGTTAGGCAGAGGGAAGGATGGGGAAATGGTAAGGGAAAGAAGAAGATCCTGAACTATCAATATGACAGAAACTTAATTCTAAAACATCTTCCAATAATTCCAAATATTTTCCAAGGAGGATTAATTATGATCCACCCAAATGACAAAGTATCTAGTCATGAGGTACACAACAGGAAACACTTTACAAATAATCTGCATGTTCTGTATATTCCTTAGAATTTAAGCTCCATAAGGGTAGGGGTCAGGCTTATTGATGTATTTCAATCAATTAGAATAGTGTTTAGTGAACTATAGCTTAATAAAATGTTGCAAAATGATAACTAGCAATACTTTAGCTAGCACTTCAGCTAGGAAAAAACAGACAGAATCAGCTTTTAGAAATGAGGTCAGTGTTTGTGTATGGAGGAATCAAGAGGATTTGTGGAGGGTGGCAGGTCCTGCTCCTTGCCTAGCTAGGCCCCTCCTATACTAAATGCAATACAAATATATTGGTAATTCTTAAAACAATTGTGTAAGATATCCAAGATATCCCCATCTTACACTTAAGGCCATGAATCTTGCCCAAGGTCACTTAGTTCATAAGCAGCCAAGTTCTAAGGGCATCTAATAAAGCATTCATGTTTAGTCCAAATTAGACTTAATAAAGTCACAAGTCTTTACAAAGTAGGTGGGAAAACTTATTTGTATTTTTATTCTTTTCTTTCCAATGTTTGTCTTTTAAAACCATCAAAACCACCCAGGAGTAAGTGGCTCATGGCTATAACTCCAGCAATTTGGGAGGTTGAGATAGGAGGATGGCAAGTTCAAGGCCACTTATGCCAACTTAGCAAGACCCTGTCTCAAAATGAAAAATTTAAAGGGCTGGGGATATAGCTCAGTGGTAGAGCACTTCTGGGTTCAATCCCCAGTAACCCCCCCCCCACACACACAGAATCAAATACAAGCTATACCAGGTTCTATGTCTTGTAGTTCTAGTCTGAGCTAATACCCAAAGACTTTTTCTACTCCAAACTCCTTCAATTAATGAAAACTAGAATGACATTCAAAGGGGCTTATCTCTAAAAAGTCTCCACAATTCAGCCTTCTTTCAAAAACCTGGCCTTTCTTTAAGGATTGATTTTCCTTTTTGTACCCTTAATTAGTAATTAGAAACATATATTTAACTAAGTGTTTAAAAATGTAATTATTTTGCACTGTTTTATATGGACTCTTTTTTAAATGTGGCAATGCATATATTGTTTGTTTTAAAATACCCAAGCATTCTTAAAATAGATGACAAAGCAACAACTCTTTCTATGATTTCATTTTTTTTTAAAGCAAAGATATCAGGAAAATATGGTGCTGAATCCTAAAGAGGGGAGCAAAGGCAGGCTGGCTCCATCCTGTGGGTTCACTGTGGTCAAGCAGTGGTTTCCCTCAATCTATTCAAAGGCTGCAATGAGGCCATATCAGAATTCAACCAAGTTTCATCCATGCCAAGCCAAGAACATGCTGGCTTAAGACTTCTTTAGTATGCATCTTAGTAACTATAGAAAAATGATTCTGAAAATTCTTATCTGTAGATGGACCCATGCATGAACTGATCAATTCTGTATTTACTCTTTTATTCTGAGTGGAGTGTGGAATGCAACTGCGGAAGTACCCATTTAAAAAAAAATCATTTAACCATTTAAGCAACATTTATTAAAGACCTGCTATGGGCCATGCACTGTACTGGGAGCAAAATTCAATGGTGAGTTTAAGCACATATGGGCCCATCCTCATGAGACCTACAGTCTCATAGTCAGGGAGGGAGCTCTTACTCAAACCTCATACACAATAAAAGTAAAATAAGAATGATGAGAAAAGCTATAAAAACACAGACACATGGTATGCTGAGAGGATAAAATATAGAGAATTTATTTGGTTAGAGAGACTGAAAAGGAATTGACTGAGGAGGAGATTTTGGAGTGGAGAAGTGAATGAGGAGTCAAGAGTAACCAGCTGGAGGGAAGTGTCGCAGCGAGGTTTACCATATCTTTTGGAAATGCCCAGCTAATTAGAGAGGAAGCAAAAACCAAAGTTGGCAAAAATAAAAGAATGTCACAAGACTAAATTGTTGGATTGCCTTTGCAGGGTGGACTCCTTTTAAGAAGCATGGCTGTCCTAATTTAGGCAACATTCAAAGAAGTACTGACCCTACTGTTCTGTTGTTTGAGGTTGAAGAGAGATGGGTTTAATCTTAGAATTTCCTTAGCTATGTGGAAGGACAAGCTGAGCAGTGGGCATGGGGATTTATAGTCCCAGTCATCTCAAACTTAACTGAATGTACTTCTTAAATTATAGGAATTTCAGGTTTCTCAAAAGATTTAAGCTTCTCTGGAAAATTTTTTACGGACTCTGATGTCTCTAACAGAGCCAAAGGAGATAATCATGAAAAGCCTTCTCTAATCCTAAAGATTTCTTATGATTCCAAAACCATTTTAAGAAAAGAACAATTCAGCTTCACAGATCCAAAGTAACAGTCATATTAGGAATAGCTAAATAGGAAGTGACATACTTTAAGGCTAACTTGGCCAGACCCCCAACTTAGCGCTCTCAGTGTGGTTTCACCGACCCTAGGATGTGAACCAAGACAATTCTAACTGGGCGTTGTTTAACTTTGGTGTTTAAAAGACAAATATTTCCCTGACACAATTGTGTTTTTTCTTTTCTCTGTATCAATTCCTCTTTAAGATGCCAAAGTATTCTAACTCACTTATTTTTAAAATGTGGAAGACTTTATCATCAGATAAATGTTCTTGTTTTTGTCCAAGTAGAAAATTGTTAGCAATTATACCAGGATAATCATTCTCAACATATCTTAATCTGTTGATCTTGAATAACTTAGATTAATTAAAAATTAAACTGTTTCTTTAAGACAAATTATTAATAACAGAGAAAAATAACTAGGAATGCAGAAAATGCAGAGATGGACAGCCTTGGCAGATATAATGCCAGCTCCCTCTGTGTCTTTGCACATGCTATTATTTTTGTCAAGAATCCTCTTGGCCAAGTCTTTTTTGTTTGTATCAGGGATGGAACCCAGGGGCTCTCAACCACTGAGCCACATCCCCATTCCTTTTTTATATTTGATCTTGAGACAGGGTCTTGCTAAGTTTCTCAGGGCCTTGTCAAGTTGTTAAGGGTGGCTTTAAACTTGTGATCCTTCTGCCTTAGCCTCGTGAGTTGCTGGGATTACATGTATGTGACATCATGCCCAGTTTTACCAGTTCTTCATTTGGAAAAATTCTATTTATCTTTCAAACCCTAAATTATGTATCTCTTCTAGAAAAAGAAAAAGAAAGGCCTTTTCTAGATTTCAGAGCTTTTTTTTTTTTCTCTAGGCTTCCTCAGCTTTCACGCTTTCATGACTCCAAGACTACTTACTGGTTGCCACCCAATATCTATCTTTTCCTACTTTCTCCAGAAAGTAACAGAACTCCATTTTTACTTGAGATGACAATATGTCCAGTAAAAAGAATGAATTTCTCTTTGGCCAGGTAACCAAATTGTAATTGGTAAAATAAAAGTGAAAGTGTTTAAGGGTACTTAAAAGGAGCTGACTTAGCTAGAGAAGGCCCCATCTGTCCACTGCCTTCTCTCTTTCCTCTTGGCTACGGTGGCCATTTGGAAAAAAAATGAAACATGCTTGAGAATAGGAGCCTTGTACTGAATGGGGGAAGAAAGGGAAGAGGTGGAGAGAGAGTACATGCGTGTGTGTGTGTCTGGTTGCTATACCATGCTTGGTCTGATTACATCTTGACCCCTTTTTCTGTGAGAGAATAAATCCGTTATGTGTTTAAGCCTCTATTATTTTGGAGTTTATTTGTAATACATCCAATTCAAATTGTTATATAATTGATATTGAGTTTAATCAACATGTTTGTCTTTGCATCAGAAAATGGGCTAATCAAGAGCCTGTGTTTTAATAAACTTTGTATTTCTGCTGTTTAGCACAGTAATTGACATTTGAAATATACAGTGATTGCTGGTGAATCAATGAAACACAAAACACCAAGTGAAAGGGTTGGCTAACATTTCAAATGTTGGTTATGGGTAGACAAACTTCGGCTGCAGTCACTGATGACATCCATGTATGCAAAAATGTGTATTCATGTTTGTATCGGTGTGCACAGAGAAACAGGCATACTGTGAATGACTACTGCAGGGCAAATCTAAACCTCTGTCCTGATGCATGAAGAAGAATTACTGTAAAGGGATAATATTTTTTAGAGACTACATTTATCATTAGCAAAATGTCATGGAAGGCAAAGTTCAGGTCACAGAGTTCCCAGACCCACCCTATTCTGGACAAAATATTAGTGAGATAATGACCACTCATAGCTTTGGCAACTGCATGGAATCTTTTTGCAAAGGGTGGAAACCTGATAAAATATTTTGACCTAACACAGCTTATTAGTATTCTGTTATTAGATGTCAGCTGGATATAGGGGTCTAATCCCATCCTCCTCCAAAATGATCATACACTGTTGCTTATTTTACATTTTTTTAAAATCACAGGTGACAAAAAAAAATGAGGATAATTTTTTATCAAAGGATAATTTAGAGAAAGGTTAAGTAGTACCCTGTGACTTGTCCCAATTAATAACACTTTAGTTGTTGAGATACCAGTAGTGGGTCATCAAGTTTGGCTTTTATATCTTAAATGTGTGCTTTCTATACCCTCTCATATACATATATGCATACATACATGTAGTCCTTTGTCTTATGTTAAGTAGAACATGTATATTTAACACTGTTGACTTTCCTTCATTCTTTAGAACTTACAAAAGGTAATGAGGAATCTTCCCTTAGGAAAAAAAAAAAAAAGTCCACAGTCTCCAACCCAAGTTGGCCCTTCAGCATGTTCTGCGTGTTGGAGGCCTTGGGCCTGCTGTGGATGATCATGCATTTTCTTCCTTCCCCTTATAAAAGTTAAGGCAAGTGAACAGGCAGAATGCAAGACCGAAACTCTTACGACCCCGAAAAATGTGTAGAAAATGTCTTTACTAGTAGTCACAGGAGAAAAATCAACACTCTAATAATTTGGAGAATATAAACAAACATAATCCATAAGCAGATAGCAGACCCTGGACTAACATTCTTAGATGGTTCGTGCTGGCCTCATTTCAAATGCTTTCCCATAAAGACCTCAACTTCTAACACCAAATACTGAGCCAATGATGTCAAGCTTTTCTGGATCCAACACCATGAGGTAAGATACTTTTAAATCCCTCTATTTTCAGCACTGGGAAAGACAAATACAGAAAACTAAACTGTACAAATCTGATCACAGCTGCTCTTACTTACAATTATTTATTTCAAGCAAAACTTTGTGGGTGACAGTATGTTCTTACATACGTTATACCTCATTTTAAAATAAATAAATAAGGGTGATAGAGCGTATGTTTATTCTCCAAACATTTAGATATTGATTAATTTGCTCATGCCTAACCTTTTTATAAAAGATTCACAGCGTGTACGTTTGATATAATAAAACTTTTAAAAATGGGTAAATGGATCAGAGTAAAGCAAGGATAAGAAAGATAAAGATGACACCAGACATGAGAACTACATATAACACAAGTTTCTATACATTTGTTAGACATGGGGAAGAGGTGCCACATATCTGTATTTGAGTTTCCAGAAGAGAGGAAAATATGAGGAATTATAAGAATTGCAAAAAAAAGCATCTAATGAATATTTCCAACAATTTATAGGTAATGTATTCCTTGTAGTAGATACAATAAAAATCGGTGGAATGAATGAATGAAAAACTGGCTCAGGAGAACCATAATTACTCAAAGTACCCACATCCTACATATATATTTTCTGTAAGTCTTCTGAAAGACAGTGCCATATAACAACATTCCAATAACATATGCGCAAATAAAAAACAAATTTTAAAGAACTGGCTCTCAATAACCTTTGATGACGCCTAGTGCTCAGAGAACATTTGGTAAAAGCAAATTTTAAGAAGCCAAAACAAATCATCCAGGTACAAAGCACTGTGACAGTCTGACTTAGTCCAAGGGTAGACTTTAGAGCACTTGGGACTAGACTGACAAAAATATGGTGCGTGTGCAACTATTTTTCCTGCCAAGACCCACAGCAGACACTGCTAATCAACTGCAGCATTTTTGGCCACTGAGATTTTGTGTGACCCTAGATCCTTTATGCCATTGTACTCTAGGAGCCAAATCCAATAGACTATGGTTGTCATATGAGGAGACTAAACTAAACCAATTTTACCATTCCAGAGTCAGGGAAATGAATTGGCTGCCTCCCTTTTAGACAATTCTCCATAAATATTATTTCTCTTAAGATATGAATGATTGCAAGTACCGATTATAACACTGAAGTTCAGAGAAAACCTTCCCAAGATCAAATTTTTGTTAACACCCCCAAAATTCCATATTGTATGGTGTCTATTAACCATGGAAA
The DNA here is from genome assembly GCA_004027875.1 of Aplodontia rufa. Lineage (NCBI taxonomy): Eukaryota > Metazoa > Chordata > Mammalia > Rodentia > Aplodontiidae > Aplodontia > Aplodontia rufa. The sequence continues at coordinate 24,561 of PVKS010012184.1, read as the reverse complement.
GTCAGTCATACTATATAGTATTTGTATGACAACAGAGTGGTGATAACAGGGTTGAATATTTCTATCAAGATCACCATGACCAGAGCTGGACATATGCCCAGGGATGAAGAGATGGTTTCCTCTGTAATATGTGACTTGGAAGCACATATGGGAAGTGGATGGGAAGGGGCCACTCCCACCTAAACCTAAACCTAAACCTATGGTACAAACCTCCTCACCTCCATACACACACACACACACACACACACACCAACCTTTCTGTCTCTTATATTTTATTTCAGGTGCCCAAATTTCCTCCTTTATACACTTGTTTGTTTGGTTTACAATGAATGTTTCCCATATGAGAAAGTAGGATTCCCCCAGTCACTCACAAAGGTGATAAGAGTGGTCCATGGGCTATGTTTACTCTTTCCAAAAGCCTAATGGAAATATATTTACCTGTTACAAAACCACATAAGGTCCCCAAAACACCAACCATCTCATTATACAAATAAGCTGAATCCTGGTCTTTGCTGCATTTATTTTTTTTAATTGCTCAGGTCTTTAAGTCATAAAATGGGAAAACAAATTATTACTTAATAATGCAGTGTTTTGAGTAGATGGAAACTTCCAAAACACAAGGTTCATAAGAAAAAAAAAATACAACCAACACAAGGTCCATAAGAAAAAAAAATACAAGGAACAAAGATGACTTTGTGTTAAAAAGCTGAGAACCACTCCTATAGCCCTTTGTTTGTTGTTCACATGCCCTTGGGAGACTGTTGATTATACTTAAATTAAAGGAAATGGACTGAGTGTAAGGCATTATGCGGCTGTTATGGTGCTGCGGGGATATGCACTAGTTGAAGGCGTGGTGTAGACTAGGTGAATGGGATTAATAAGATTATTTCCTCAAAACAGGTGAGAGTCAAAAGGGAATAAAATCATGGAGACTAAAGGTCAAAGCAGCAAAGAGGAACAGAAAGAGCAGGGAGAAGAAGCCACACCTTGTTGCCAAAAGCAACACCTGACAGTAGCCTGAAAGAGTGAAATTGAGCATGGAGAAAAATGTGGGTTATTTACATTCAGTAGCTTTGAAAGTGTGAATAGGATTTTTTTTTTGAGGGAATAACTTAGTGAATTTCATAAAAAGTATTTGGTTTTCTTCTGTATAGCTACATGCTGCCAAAGGAAAATACTGGTAAATGCCCTTGGGCTATATGCCTATTTAGGATGAGAAGTAGCTCTCTTCCTTTCTAATATACCACTATGTTACAAATTTATGTAAAAACTTTAACTCCCTTTCCACCAGGTAAAGATTTTACCCAAGAACACTCCCCAAACATGGTAGTCTCTCTGGAGTTTGTGAATCACTGCTGAGGCTGGTCAGTACCTATGAGGTGCTGCATCAAACCTCATCTCTCTCTGGCCTACTTTCCCAGATGTGCTTCAAGCACACCAAGCACGTTCTCATCTTAAGACAACCCTGGCTGTTGCTTCTGACTGAAGCTGGAACTGCTTCTCTAAACATTTTTACAAATGTCATACCGCCTCCTTCTTTTTTTTTAACATTTTTTTAAAGATTTGTGCGTCTTGTTCACTCTCCGTTTTAAATTCCATCTTTAAGCAAAGCCCCAGGTGACAGAAATATATTGTGATTTCAAAGAAATTTCCTCTTTATTCCAATATATAACAGTAACAGCTATCACTTTAAACTCTACCCCATTGCTATGGTTTAGATATGAGGTATCTCCCAAAAATGCATGTGTAAGACAATGCAAGAATATTCAGAGGTTAAATGATTATGAGATTTGTGATCTAATCAATGGATTAATCCACTGATACGAATTACCTGGGTGTTTACTTTAGGCAGGTAGGGTGTGGCTGGAGGAAGTAGGCTGTTGGAGGTATGTCTTTAGGGTTTATATCTTGTCCCTGGTGAGAAGAGCTCCGGTTCTCTGCTTCCTGGTTGCTGCACCCTAAGCAGGTTTCCTTTACCATCCCTTCTGCCATGATGTTCTGCCTTATCTTGGGCCGAGAGCTATGCAGTAGGCCAACCATGGACTAAACCTTTGAAACCATGAGCCAAAACAAACTTTTCCTCCCCTCTGTTGTTCTTTTTTTTTTTAGAAGTATATAGAAATATAGTTGAGGGGGAAACATTATCAAAACATTAGCAATCAATGGATATAAACTTTGTTATTCATGGGAAAAACCAAAACATGGATGACCACCTTGGGTTTTACCTGTTGCAGTTTCCCCCAGAAGAACTCATGAGTTAAATGGGTAGTTCGTGGAGGAATGACATCGGCTTCTGGGATGGTTCCCCCACCCTCTGCTGTTCTTGACAGGTCTTTTGGTCACAGCAATGAGAAAGTTAACTAAAATAGACTCCAAAAGTGGGTGGGTGGGGTAGAACAGGGAAATATCTCTGAAGATATGTCATATATCATGTTGAAGCACTGTAATTGGAGAGTATAATTTTTTCTTGTCACTTTTCCTGCTCTGTCTCAGGTCTATTATGCTTTATTCCATAATTACTTTAGGGTATATGTGCTCATTTTTTCTAAGTGGGTCTCCCTCTGACCTCTTTTCCCCAGGGCCCAGGGCTCTGGGCTTCATGCCCTAGGTCCGACAACAACTCTGGTTCTAGAGATTCATCTTGCACTTGCTCTTGTGAGCACTTGGTTCTTGGCTCTTCCCAATGGACTTCAGTTTGGGTAATCCCTGGTCTGACTCTCTCCACTACCTTCTGTGAGCCCTTTGGCTCATCATTTGGCTGATCTGGTTTCACCTCCTCCTACCTCCACCAAGGGGAAAGAACTTTCACAAACTCTATGATTAAATTCTAGAAGAGGATCTGGTTTCTTAAGAATGAGATTTAGGGGCTAGAGCAGTGTTTCGGCAGTTACAGTGTTTGCCTGGCATGCGCAAATACACAAGTTCAAACCCCAATACCACGTATACAACGAAGTCTCAGAGTAACAAAAGCTGCATGAAAAACTAAATAAAAAATTGTTTTGTCTCTCTCTCTCTCTTTCTCTCTCTCACTGTCGCTCTCTAAGAAGAAAAAATAGAATGAGATTTAACCTGGCGCTGCTTTTTATAGGATCCTAACACTCTCCTGCTTATAAAAAGCTGCTTATTAGCATGCTCAATGCGCACTTCTAGAGAAAAGTGGGTGATCTCCACTGGCTCTGGAGTGCTTAACTTTTCATATCACAAACAAATGGTAGAAAAGGGAGATGCCAATGAGAGGGCATGAGACAGAAGGAGAAGGGGTGATAAATGTATTAAATGCATACATTTTAAAGAATTTTTCTTATACTGCCTTTGTGGAGGTTGAATAAACACAAAGAGGGAAAAAGAGAATGAGGAAATCTTATTTCCAACATGTATTAAAACTCTCAGGTGCTCTCGCAGTCTGATTCAGTTTTCTCCTTTCCTATTTATGTCAGGGTCCAGGCCAAATTCTTGTGTAAATTTATTGTTAAACACATCTGGAATTTTTTTTTTTTTGCATATTGTTTTTAGTTAAATGTGTTTATCTAGTAGTCTTCAGCAGAAATCCTGAGAATTAACCTAGTATAGACATTTGTACATACAGACACTAGAATTCATTCTCAGCAGATGGTCAGGGGCCTTTTCTTCAACAGGCTGTCTTTTCCCTCCCCTGCTTCCAAAATTAGGGTGTCTGGAGAATGCGAAACAAAATTATACAAAGGCCTGACCTCTAGCCTTGCTTCTGTCTCTCAGACTGTGAAGTACCCAAGAGGGAACGTGTTGAATTTGGCCTCACTTCACATGGCATTAACTGTAATTCTTTGTGAATTGTGGTGACATCATGGTATACTTTGACATCACTGCTCAGACTCCCTTCTGCTGCTGGGTATACAGTACATAGTTTTTATTCAAACACAGGGTCCTTTGTTGAGAAAAAAGGATAGCAGCTGGTCTTCTGCCTTGGTACGAATGTGGATCTTAGTGGAACGTGTCTGTTTGTGACTTCACCACAAAGCAACCATTATGCTATGAGGGACAGAACTCATTTACACACATACCTCTGAGAAACCTTGTGGAAATTTAAATCTACAGAGTTCAAAAATTTAAATGTGGGCCATAATTTAGCAAAATTCTACACAGAATAAAACTCTCATTTACATGTTTGGGTATGTTATCTGAAGTCAGTATTCCATGAGCTGTCGTACACTGACTGTTATTTGTGTGTTAAGACAAGAGATAAAGAAAAAGGGATAGTAAAGAGATATTATCTCTATCCCCAAACAGTTATCCTATAATAATTATTCTAGTATCGCAGATCCCCAGGTGAGGAGGGCAGTGCCGGTCTTTGAGCTCAACTCTATTCCTGGTTACTTCTCCAAATTCTCCAAACATGTTATTTTATACTAATTTGAAGCTTCTTGGACAGTGGTATCGGTATTCTTCTTCAAAGTCTGTCAAAAACACACCTGCTTCCCCCTGATACATTTACATGGTTTTTCCCTTACTGGGTTCTCTACTGCCAGTTCTGTTTGGCCAAAGTGGATTTCTTTAGAGTAAAGCCTGGAGAAAATTGATCAAAAGCAGAGTTTAAGCAAAAACATCATCTTCAAAATAACTTCAAACTTCCACCTGCAAAAGCTCAAAAGTGTGCACCAGGCAGCAAATTTCAAATCAGTTTGAGAATCCAAAGGTGGTTAATTTAAGAGTTTTCCCTGAGGAATAAGCCAAAGAACAAAATGTGTGAATGGGGTAGTAACCTTCTTTTATTAAGAAAAGAAAAGAAAAATAAAAAACCAACAACAACAGGGTCTTATAGTCTGTCATGACACGGACCTCAGTTCTACCACAAGCCTTACGGTTGCTCAGAGTGTTTGCCCCGTCGGCCCGGATATGTTACATTTATTACTAACAAGACCATGTACATATCAGCGTTCTGTCAGCATGCTCACTTTCTGGCCACTTCTTCTCCTGGAACATCATTACTTGCATCAAGAATCTATGTGTTGTACAGACCTGAAAATCTATGTATCATGTAGTCCTAAAACTCTGTATGTTGTATAGCCCATTTTGCCATGAAAGAGGCAGAATGATACTGGGGGGGCGGGCAACAAATGACTCAACTTGGATGTGATGATTTATTAACACTTGCTTAAAGGTACATATACTCTCAGTATGAGATTCAGTTTTCTCATGAATTATCAGAAAATCATTTCTATTTTATAGACTTGTAAGGATCTGATATAATAACTTATAAAAATACCTAGTACGTTATCTATAATAAGAAAGCTCTGACCATATATCTTGGATCTTCTGGGACACTTCTAGTTGGAAGTCTTCTATTTCACGGTATCCATATTTATCAAACTATATGTGCTGATTATCTTGGGAGGATACTTAGTCATTGTGCAAATGGAGGTATTTGCTCAGCACCTCGGTGAAATGCATCTGAAGCTGTCTAGGTACCTTTGAAATCTGGGTCCCTCTTGGCTAGTTGTCTTATAGCTCTAGATACAGGGTCAAGTTTGCAAAGGCTCAGGTCCAGCTCCTCTGGATTTGACAACAGATGTAAAATTAGATCACAACTCTGATCCCATAGAAGACAGAATCCTGATCCTACGCAGTTCAGAATGGATGAAGTTTCACGGAAGAATTTTTTTTTTAAATTTCCCTCTACCCAGGTGAAGTTGCCAACGAAGCAGCAGGAAGCAGCGGTTTAGGAGATGACATATCAGCATTTTAATTTTTTTTTTCATTTTTTCCATATTTGTTATTGGTACATTATAATTGGAAATCTGAGAATTTTTAAGGATAAAATGAAACAGAGGGGTGATTCTGGAATTGCTGTCAGGTAGCAAATCATCTCTTCTGAGGTCCAATCGAATAAAACAAGAATGCTTGGGACTGAAAATATCCTTCCTTAACTCCCCAATTCCAGGACTGCTGAAGAGTTAATCCAGGAACCACTTTCAAATACGTCCAAGCAAGGAACATCAGTAAATGTATTTGTTAACCCAAAATAGAGATGTCTCACATTTACTCTTTTAAATTCTGAGCTCCTGGGAAAGGCATAATTTTCAGAGGCTGGGACAAGAGCTTAGGGTCTTATTTCCTCGCTGATATGTGCGAGATGACAGCTGATTGTGATGAAAGAAAATGGGTTCTCAAGGGGTCCATACTGATATAGGGAACGTTCAAAATGTATTTAATGGGGAAGAATTCATGAATATGAAAGTGCAAGTTAAAAATGTGCTAAAATTTTTTGAAAAGGTATAGTAGTGTTCTTAAAGCTGTGAATTTGGTTTGCTTATTAATTCATAACAAATCAAAAACAGAAATCACAAATCCTAACAGAAAAGTAGACTGACTGATTCAATGGGCTTCACATTCCCTGAGCTAGATGAAGAGTTTGCTGATGGATGTGGTGACTAGACTGGACTGGACAAAGGCTGACAGTTAGCAATTTGGCCACCCTTTCACACTCTAGGCTTATGGATTCTGGATAATCAATTCTGTTTTGCTGAATCACTGCAGTATTATGATAATGGCAAAATGAGCTTTTTATTCTTTCATATTAAACAAAAACAAATTCACTCAAAGGTCCTGGGAGAAAAAGCAATGACTGCATGCATTTTTCCCATTCAGAAAGATAAAGAAAATATCACTAACTACCTACTCAATACATAGAAATGAATTCTCATTTTTCTTATTCTGGCCCTATTTAAATTCAGCTCAAACTCTAAATTTAAAATTTGACAGAGCGCAACACTCTGTCCATGTCTAATTTGAGAGTGAAATTAAACCTCAGAGTTAACAGGAATGTTTATAGTTAGAAATATTTTAAAACAAGTTTTTAAAATAGTTATAATTGTTTTACTTAATTTTCCCAATTTATTTCTTAACACAAGGAATTTATATATATGCTGTTTTCTTATCCCTCTATATGTACCCAAATTGCCTGCTTTTGTGTCCTGACTTTCTGCTTCAAAGAAGAAAGAACTTCAAATGTATAAGGTTCAGGCAGCAATCACATTTGGCTATAATGTACCATGTAATATTTCTTCTGCATGTGTTATATATAAAGCATGTAATTTGAGATAATCATGTTATGTTTTAAAAATAGGCAATGTATCTTTTTTATGTGAATCTCAAATTCTATAAAATTGGGTCTATCAAACACCATAATTGATAGAAAAACATGATTTAACCCATCAATTTTAAGATTTTTCAAGTGTTATTATTTCAAATGGATTCTTGGCATAGTAGTGACCAATCTTCAATATTAAAATTGTTACCACTTTTCAATATTAAAATTCTACAATTAAAAGGGAGGCTATTTTCTAAAGGTGCTTGTGTGTTACAAGAACCACTCAGTGGAGTACATGTCAAATGTAAGCAAAACCATTTGTTAATATAAATATGAGAATTTTTATTAACATGGTATAGTTTTTGAATGATCTCTAACTTCAATTTTTTAATTCCTCCCCCTGAGTGTATAAAGAGCAAACTGTATATGGATTGTTCTTTGTTCGCTTGTTTTTCCTTGACTTGGCAATGTGGTCTTTCCTGACAAAGTCCATAAAATGCCTTGTCCTATGGCTTGTGGATGGCAGTTGTATCTGAGTTGGCAGAAAGGTAGAAAATAAATAATGGCAGTCAAATTATTTGGAAGTGTGGGAAACTATGGTAGGAAATATAGACTATGCAATGGACAGTTCTTCCTTAGCAAACCTGATGACAAAAAACAACAAATGAACAGCAGGGAGAAAGGAACGCTGGGTTTCCGAGGCATCTTCTGCAGGTCAGGTGCTGTTAGGTGTTTTACTGAGCACATGAAGACTGTACAACAAATCTTTCAACTATAGGTATGACAAAACCAATCAACTTCTTAAGCTACCTTCCTTGGAAATGTCAGAACTGAGATTCCAGCCACCCCAATGTACCCTTTCTGCTGCACTGGGCCACCTGATTCACCTCTGAAGCCCCAAGTGTGCATATGCCAAAGAGCTGGAGCAGCCCCACAGGGCTTAGTCAGCTGCTACTTAAATAAATGGTTTTTGAGGGAATGTTTTCAGGATTCTGTTTAAAAGACTAGCTACCTTTAACATCTTAAAAATATTACTTAGCTTGTCTCTTAACTTGGCTTCAGCACTGACTTGTTGTTCTACCTGGAACAGAGGGGGAATCCTCCCCAGCAGCAGTGTGTCTGGCTGAGGAAGAAGGCAGGAACGAGGGACCAGAGAATGGAAACAAACTGATCTCAGCCCAGACATGGATCACATCTGGGTGGCCGCAGAGACCTTCTTACCAAGCCCTGCCAAAACCAGTGACTATCACTCAAGGTGAACTCTTGATTTGTACCACACAGTGTTAAGAAGGAGAAGAAAACCCAGAACAACATACTATCAATTCCAGAGCATGCTGGCTTGCACACAGGACTTACACAAACAGTGCCCACCTGTTTCCACCTCCCAGCATGGGTCAAGGCCCAAGGACTGAGGCAAGGAGCATGCATCCCGTGATCCAACTACCTTCCCCTCTGTTTTGACCCCTCTCAAAGGTACATTACAAGCACTTGGAAAGCACCTGAGCAGAGTATTTTAACATTAGGTTCTATCTGGGAATCTCTCAAGATTCCACAAAAGCAAGAAAATTGGCAGTGTTCGCTTCCAAAGCATTCAAGATTACAGTAGCAGGAATCATGCAAGAACAAAATGAAGTGCAGGGAAGAGTTATGCGAGAAGCTCCAATTTCCTGCAATCAAAGGCAAGATTGAGAGTAAAGGTAAAAATCTAAAAAGTAGTCAAAGGATTGAATCAAAGTGGTGTATCCTCTCTAAATTTTCAGTGTGAAATGCAGAATCTGTTGCTGAGGACAAACATGTTTATTGCTTTGAAATGTATATACCATCAAGGTTGCCTTTTGGGGCCAAGTGCTTAGCTGACAGTTCCAAAGTGGACGAGAATTTAGTTTTAGACATACTGCTTTCTCAACTACATTGCCATCAATTGGGTCTAATTAGATATTAAAGGGGAAGCCTCATTTTTGTAAGTGGTCATTTAAATTGCAGATGTGGCTTCAGCTTGCCAAAGCTGCACTTGCTATGTAAATCCACATCTGCATGGGTAAGCAGGCTGCTATTCTCTGAAACACCTCATTGGTATGCAGAGGCAGTGTCATACTTTTATTTCTGCCTAGCAGACAGGCATCTCACTGTTCTCAGGGTTATTTTCTGAGATTGGGAGCAGAAGGTAGGGGGAGTGAGGAAAAATACAGAGAGGAATTCCATTGCCCAAACCTTTGTAAACCTGTCTGGAAAAAGGGGAGAAGCCTCAACATCATGATCTCCATCACAAAGAACAAGTCCTTCCCTCCACATCCTTTATGGGAGCAGCATTGTACTAACTGTTAAAGGGTAAAAGAATGGAAAGTCACATCTGTGCTTTAGAGGAGTTTTTACAAGCCAGAAGTATGGGTGTCAGAGGAGGAGGCGGAGCAGGTGGGAATGTCAAACGGTACAGTCACTGTGAAAAACAGCATGGAAGTTCCTCAAAACGTTGAACATAGATGCCCAGTGATTCTGCAATTCCATTTTGGTGTAAAGCCCCAAAATACTTGAAACCAAGGATTTGAATAGATATTTGTGCTCCCATGTTCATAGTCATATTATTCAGAGTAGCCAGATGAGGGAAATAACCCAAATGTCCATCCATAGATGAAGGGATAAAGAAAATGTATATACATAGAATGTAATATTATCCAGCTATAAAAAAATAGCATTCAGACATCTGTAACAACATGGAAGAACCTTGAAGAAATTATACTAAGTGAAATTAATTGGATGTAAAAGGTCAAATTTTGCATGAGGTACTTAATGTAGTCAAATTCACAGACCCAGAAGCTGGGAGTAAAGGAGAGTGGGGATGGAGTTTCAGTGGGGAAGACAAAAAAGTTCTGGAGATAGGTTATGGTGATAGTGGTATAAAATGTGATTGTACTTAATACCACTGAGCTATACTTAATGGGTTAAAACAGTAAATTTTATATTATATGCACTTTGCCACAATAAAAAAATAGAGTAGGAGACACAAAAGCAATAAGTGTACAAATAACACAAGGAATATATAGATGGAACTGTGTAACAAAATACATACAGATGAGTAAACATAAGCTATAATATTCATTTGTTCTTGTGGAGCTGTGTGAATGGTTTTTTTACTCTGGCAGCAGCTAGTCCTCTGGCTTCCTTCTACTGATATGGACAGAGCACCATGTGTTCGCACTTGCTGTTCTTCCACCGATCAAGATTTATAGGGACCCAAACACACTATGTAGAGTGAGTACAGCACAGGACAGTGTGCAAGGACGCAGCATATAGCACAGTGAGGCATGGCATGTAGCTTTGGAGCCAGAGATAGAAATGCGAATTTAAGTTCTATAACTTATTGGTTACATGGCTCTGACATTACTTCATCTTCCCATGTCTTGACTACTTCATCTGTAAAACAGTACCAAACACACCTCCAAAAAGTTGTAACAATTCACTGAAAGAACTCAAAGCTCTTGGAGTTTCAGAATGGACGCAGCGATGAGTACTATGAATTATAATGACAACGACAACTAACGTAACTTTGGGAGGTGAAGAAATAAAACAGGAAAGAAAAAGATGATAATATATGTTTCTCAAACTTGTTCTCTGATGGTCTTCAAAGGTCAAAAGTTGAGTTCTCATTTTACATAAAAATATTATTAGTCATTATTCAAGTGTCTTAATTTGCCTTCGCAGAAGGTACCCACCGATCTAAGACAAAGAAGAAAAGGTGGGACTTTACAGAGAATAGGTATGAAAATTTCAGAGAAAATTCACCATCACAAACACGATTATGCTGCCCTCAACCGGCCTTCCTGTCCTGCCACTTCTCAACGTCTGATTGACTTATCTCCATGTAGTGTGCACCTCGACAGACTCGATCGAACAGCAGATTATCTCTAGGAACATACTCCTTCATCAGTGTGGACAACTGAGAATTGCCTGCGCCTGGCAAACTTATTTGATTGGAAGAATAAAAGGGTCTTATGTACTAGATTTGGGGTGCAGATGGGCCTGATTTTTCATCAACTTGGGAACATTGATAGAGGAGGTGAGCTTTGAGCTGTGAATTAAAGAGTGGCAGGGATACTTTGGAACAATAAAGGCAGGCTGCCAAGTCCCCCCTCCCCACACTGCACCACCCCCAAATCGGAACCAGACTAAAAGCCTGGTCTGGAGCTTGAATCTAGGTGGGTCCTGATGTCAGTGCCGGTACTGTGCTAGATACGTTCCTCTAAGCTGCAAAGCAGAAACTTCTTTCTTATAGCTCCACAAAGAAACTTGCTGGAATCCATTAAGACATTGTTTGAACCCTGGTGAACTTTTGGCTGAAGAAGAGAGAAAGCTCATGTTTGCAGCAGAAGGTTCATCTTGTCCTAGTACAAAAAGATTTTAGCATGAATCAAGGCAGAGGTTTTCCATGGCTTGTCTCGCAGCATTAACTTCTGAGCATTTTCACCCTGTCACATTCACCTACCAAGGCCGGGAAGATCTAAGTCACTGCTAGTGAGCAGAAGACTCAAGGTGTAACTGCTCTCACAGCAGCAGGCAGTGGCAAGATCATTTCCATTCGTGAGCTAGGAAGACATTTCCTACGCAGAAGCCTGAGCTGCATTAGTGTTTCCATTGCTAACAGCCACAAAGATAGAAGAACTTAAATGTGATATGTGAAACTACTGCTTTATACTTATTTGCTATTACAGAAAAAGAGTTGGGATATTTCTCAGACTGAATCTCTAACCAACCACCATTTTGGATTGTTAAAAGTTCTAAGAAGCTTCTTTCAAGTAATATTTACTATATTTCAAAAGCTATAAATTCCTCTTTCTGTATACATACAGATTATAAACTATACACACTCACTAAAGTCTACTTTTATATAGACCAAAGCCTTGATATAGCTACAAATATACAAGAAAAATGTGCCATGCATCTCCAAGAAGTCCCCAGTGACTGTAACGGTTAACTGTTCCATCCCACAACCATGGCTAATTAATTTAATAACAGGGCATCTAGATTAGGCCAGATTCTCTTCCCTGGGAATTCTCAAATTGATGAGAGACCAAGACAGCGACAGGGGTGGTTGGGGGAGGTGGGAGGGTACGGGAGGGAGACAGGCATGGACAGAGAAACAGAGGGACAAATAGACAGATAACGGGTGGAGTTGAGTTACCTTCTACCATGTCTATGAATACCTTAGCTGAGGACCTTCTTGCTGTCCTGCCCATGTTTCCTGAGGCCAGGTTTTTCTTTTTTGATTCTAGTCACATAGCAAGTATCTTTCTAAATAAATAGTTGATGTTCCTGTCACTGATTCCTGTTCTTTCAATAATCCACCCTCTTGTGATCAGGCTCAGCAGAACAAAATGTCTGTTGTTTAGAGAGTTCTAAAATAGAATGAATATATTTTGCCAGGAGGAGCATTTGTTTTTCTATACCGGAGCTGAACGCACGGAAGAAGACCTTGTTAAGGAGTGTATTCCCAGAATTTTTAAAACAAGAGGGAGAAAGACCAAAAGAATTAGTTTCAGGTTTTGAGAAATCAGAAAGAAGAGAAATAGAAGCAAACAAACAAGAAAATCAATAGCCAGTCTATAATATTCTGGATTTAAAAAGCAATAGGCTTTAAAGATAAAGCAAGACAAGAATCAAGGGGAAAGGATAAATAAGAAATAAAATTACAAGAATAAGGATAGTTTTCCCTTTTGAAATCACCACGTGTTTAGGTTAGGATTTTAATTTTCACACCTTAAGATGGTAAAAATTTAAGTAGTTGCTTCTTACTTCATATTCAAACGCCTTTTTAAAAGCCTTTAAAGTGGTTTCACATTGATTTAGAAGAACAGATTTTCCCAAGTGTTGCTTTCACCCAGCAGGATGGCCATCTGCATTAGCTCTTCCTCTGCTGCAGGGTAATGCGGAAGCAGAGGGAGCTCCCCACCGTGATTCTTATAGGCTTAAAATTCAGGAGAGGACAGGTGGAGGGAGGTGTGATGCTGACAGGCAGTGTGGTAAAATAAATAAATAAAAAAATAGGCTTTTGGGTCAGACGGATCTGTATTCAAATCCCAATTCAGTCACTTACAAAGATATGACTGAGCAAGCAAATTAACCCTTTGGGCTGTTGATGGGGTTCCTGTGAGGTGTAAACGGTATGTAAAGTACTCCACAAGGTGTCCAGAATGGTTAGTACCCAAACTAGAGGAGAAGGGCTACTTGATAACTCGAATCATAACTGCATTGGGTCCACTTCATGCATTAACTGCAAATCTTGCTTTTCAACCACTAATGACTTTTTTAAAAAACAGACAGTTCTTTTTTCCATCTCTTCTTTCTTCCCTGCCTTAACCATGGAAAGAGAGCAAGATTAATATTCTTTCTGTCCTAAACTGAATTATCTGTCCTTCAGCTCACTGCCCACAAGAATAAAGAAGCTCTGGACCTGGAAACTGGAACAACAACTCTCTCAAGGATACAAGTTGAACATTAACTTTATCTACTAATTATGTTCCTTGAAAAACAGTCCTTGCATCCCTCTTTGTTTAGAGCCCTCTGTTCACCTTGGGAAGTTAGAATCGAAGGCTTTGAGGCCTTGGTTTGCAGCATTTTTTCATCTGCTAGCAAGTCAACAAAACTTTTTTCCCCCTTTTGCTCAAAAGTCCGTCCTTGTTACTGGATTAGCACTGGGCATAAGGACAAGGTATTACTGAGACAATGAAAAGATTTCTTTCTCCTTCCCCTTGGAAATAGCTAACATGCTCTTTCTTTGGGGAAGTATCAGAAATGGAAATAGTTACAGGACAGGCTATGCCATGGGTGAAGGAAGATCCCAGGTATGAGCACATTTCAAGGCAGCTACCATTCTTTTTTTAAATTTTATTTTATTTTTGAGCAACCTTACAAGATTTTAACAAAATAATATAAAATGTGTATATATTCTTTAGCTCTATTACATGATGGCTGGTTTGGTGTGCAGATCAAATGTCCAGATTTGAGTTTTTTTTAAAGACAGAAAATTAATAAATCCGTCTGTCAACACTAACGCTGACACTGCTGCCTCAGGAGTTAAAAGAAGGCAGAAATCCTCCACCATCCTCAAGTCATTGGGAGCAGAAAGGCAGACGATAAGCAAGCACAGTTGAAAACCTGAGAAAACAAACACTGGGTGTGGTCTTCATTTTCCTTCCTCCCCTCCCCTCCCCTCTTTCTTTCTTGACCAGGGATTGCACCCAGGGGCACTCAGCCACTGAGCCACATTCCTAGCCTTTTTATATTTTGACACAGGGTTTTTGTAAATTGCTTAGGGCCTTGCTAGGTTGCTGAGGCTGACTTTGAACTTTTGATCCTCCTGCCTCAGGCTCCCAAGCCGCTGGGATTACAGGTGTGTGCCATCATGCCAGGCTGTGCCTTCAGTTTCATGTGACTCCAGCCCCTTCTTCCCAAGTTTCCCTCCCTACTTCAATTCTTCCCCTTTTCCTGAAATGTCTGTTTCTTTAAACCACCTATAACTCTGCTGGCAAAGAAACTGAGCTGGGATTCAAGTGCAACCAGAAACCAAGAGCACAAGAGACCAGCCAGCCACCACTTCCGGGCCACTGCAAGCTGGCTTCAACCAGCAGGTGCCATCTGCAGGTCTGTATTTGGCATTTCTGTGGGAATGGAAATGGTGAGCACTCTGCTCTCAAGAGTTTCCACTTGAATTTTCTTTTATAATACAACTATTTTTGAGTGGAATGTTCCTGAGATAATTTGGCCACAAGAGAGGGAAACTCAGTCAGGAACTGAAATGCACTTAGTAATGGGGAAAGAGACTAATGAAAATGAATAAATAATCCAAATCAAAACACTCTAAAATTTGCATTTAAATTAAGGTTCCTAAAAGCATATACAAAAACACATTTTCACTTAATATAGATTAAAGAGCCCTGGACCTAGAGCCAGAAAACCAGGTTTTGAGAATTCTGGGCTTTGTCACTTGCTAATTGAGAGGCCTTGAGCAAGTCACATCCCTGCTGCAGCTCCAGAGTTCCATGTCTTAATCAATAAAATAAGGAAACTCAGCTGGTAATTTCATTCAAGGTCCCCTTAGAGCCACTGCTGATGATTAGCTTTGCAGAGAGGTTCAAAACATCCCCCAAGGCCTTTGAATTTGTCTTGGCTTCTTTGTTCTGTTAACCACAGAGATAATTTCTTGCCATTCTCTGTAGATTTCTCAGATTCTTAAGTGTTCTTTTGGATCACAAGTAATCAGCGTACAGCAAAAACACTTTGTTCCTTCTTGATTTGGGCTCCTCAGGGCAGTCAACCAGAGAGGCACTGGAGAGGACAGGTGGGGGTTATTATACTAATTTTAGGTGAACTTGCTTGGATTTTCTTGACGCTGGCAAAGAGCACTTATTAGGATTGTTCCAGCGGAATCTTTGGCAACTGAGAATATGCTTGGGTAAAATAATGTTCATAGCTCAAAATCTGGACGGCATCTGATGCTTTAAATTGCTTTTATTAAGGATTTTGATAACTGGACACAGTGGTACATGACTGTAATCCCAGTAAACATCGGAGGCTGAGTTAGGAGGTTATAAAGTTTGAGGTCAGCTTGGGCTGCTTAATAAGATCTGATCTCAAAATAAATGGCTGGGGATTTTGCTCAGTGGTAGAGCTATATCTCCAGTATGCCAAAAAAAAAAAAAAATTAAAAATTTATCCCTTTATCTGACTTGATATTTCCTTGGTAATATGCCAGTCAATGTATAATTACTAATTCATTGCCTTTTATGTTTGAATTTAATATTTAACATTTTAAAAGAAGTAACATAAGATACCCAATCTCAAAGTCTTTCTCAATTCTTTGTTTTTTTTTTTTTTTAAAGAGAGAGGGACAGTGAGAGAGAGAAAGAAAGAGAGAACTAATTTTATTTAGTTTTTCATTTGGCCTTCATTGCTCCGACACTTTTGTTGTGTACATGGTGGGTTTGAACCCACTTCCCTTTGCATGCCAGGCAAGCATCAAAATCGCTGAGCCACCACTCCAGCTCTCTTTGTCTTTTTTTAATTGAACTACTTTTTAATTTTATTTTTTAAAGGATAACCTGTCAAATGTTTCAAATTTCTCATAAACTGTGCACTTTGAATTTCTGAGAAGACTAGCATTTTATAGTCCAAAATTTGATAATGACATTAAATTATAGAGTTGAACTAATTACAATAAATATGACAGAAGATCATCTAATTTAATCATGGAACATCCTGTAGGAACAATTTCTGGATGCATTTTCTCATATGCAGTGGAGGGGAAAAAAATGTATCACCTGGACTACTGATTGATGATGCTCATGGCCTTTGGAAAACTTCCATTTTGTACGTTTAATCTCAGGAAGGATCTGATGACTTCAGTAATAAAGCTGCATTTAGATATACTAAGCATATGAGCAGTTACCATGGTAGAGAAAGTTTTGGGTAGTAGGGACTATCTCCTAAGCCATGGTAAATAGGGAGTGGATGGCAGGAAACCCCAAATTCTAAATGACTTCTAGCCTAGTACATAAAAAAAAAAAACTAAGCTCATACAAATAGACTCTGTTTCACAGCCTGAAGGAAATGAGAACAAGGCCCAATATATTAAAAGATAGAAAATGACATTTAAGATGAATAATTTATGTGAAGACTTAGGAAGGGCTTGATCATCCAGGGACAAAAATAGCCAACAGAGAGATTTATTGACTTGTTGATGTGTGTGTGCATGCACAGTCACACTGAGCGAGGCAATATAAAGAAAGTAAAGATGAGTCAACAGCGTTCTCTGCCAGTGAGAAGGTCTCGGCGTAACTGGCTAGTGGTCATGAACTTCGTTATAAGGCAAAAGACACAGGAGGAAAACAAGTGCCAAGCAGAGAGATGAATATTTGCTCCCTAGGGAGTTTGACTGAAGGCCTTGAGTGTCCAAAGAAGAGAATCACTTTAGAGAAGGACAGCATAGCCTCTCCCACTTCAAACTGAATCACAGTGCTCTTCTTAACAGTTCCCAGAGGGTCCTGCACTTAGAGCTGCAGTCCTGGTGGTAAAACATAAAATTGTGGGTAGATGCTCAATAAGTATTTTTTGAATGGATGAATTCGGAGTATTTAATCTCTCTCTCAACCTCATCTTCCCCCTCTTTAAAACTGCAACAATATCACCCTACAGAGTGATGGGGGGTGAAGATTAAAGTAAACAACATATGAAATGCTTACACAGCACAGTGCCTGGCACAGAGTGCTCAGTAAATATCAGTTCCTACCAACAATAGATGCTGTTACACCTACTTTACAGATAAGAAAACTGAGGCTTAAGAAGCCCAATAAATTAGTCCTTGATCACTGATAGTAAATTCAGAACGTAGACTTCAGACTCACATCTGACTGAGTTTAATACTTAAGCCCATACCATGCACTGCCAATTATAGGTGTTAGTTTGAGCCCTATTACTACAAGATTGTAAGCTCCTTACAGACAGGATACCACGGCACTTACTTTTGTATCCCCATTGAAACTAATTCAGGCCCACACACCAGACCTACTTTAGAAATTTATTAAACTTATTTGGGTCTCAAATATCTTAACAGTAAAATGCAAGATTAAATTGCAAGATTTCTAATTCCTTTCAGTTTCAAAACTGTTCTCTTTGAAATCACTCATGAATTAAGCAGAATTAATTAGTACATAATATAGCTAAATGGATAATGCTTTATGAGAATTTACTACCCTAGAGATAAGACTTTCTCAATCCAAACCTAGTTCCTAAAAAAAAAATAAAAATAAAATAAGTAAGATGTTCAACTATGTTCAACTTGTGGCATGATATCACTATCTATTCATTCAGCATACACTCATTAAAGATCATCTTTGTGCCAATTTCCTAATCAATTTTAATACACAGAAATAATGTCAGAAATGATTTCTTGGAGCAAGGATGACTGGAAGGGGACACCAGATAGTCGAACGGATTAGTAGTCTCATTGACTCCAGGGTGAGACCAGGTCACTCTCACAGTCAATGATCTGCAGATTTAGTCCACAGACTTGAGCTGCTATACTACATTTAAAAAATGTGCATCTTGAGATATCATTCACGCACCATAAAATCCACCCATTTAAAATATATTCAATGGCTTTACTATATTCATAGAATTTTGAAACCATAACTAAAATTTACTTAGAACATATTATTACCCTTCCAAAAGAAAACCCTATGCATTGGCAGTCAGTGCTTATTACCTTCCAACTCCTAGCCCTAGGAAACCATTAATTCACTTTTTGTCTCCATAGATTTTTCTATTCTGAACATTTCCTATAAACGGAATGATAAAATATATGGCTGATACGGTATGAATGTGTTCCTCAAAAGTTTATGTGTTGGAAAACAATTCCAAAATTTATCTATTACTGGCATTTGGAGGTAGGACCTTTGGGAGGTAACTGGGACTAGATGAAGCCACAACAGTGGGGTTCCCATGATGGTATTAGTAGCTTTCTAAAATGAGGAAGAGAAACATGAGTTGGCAGGTTTGCTCTGCCTCACCATGCAGGGCGCCCCGCCACATTATAATGCAGCAAGATGACCCTCACCAGAAGTTGAGTAGATCCCAGCGTTATGCTTGTGTGCTTCCTGGCCTCCAGAACCACAAGCTCTATGGACCTCTCTTCCTATAAATCATCCAATCTCAGGCGTTTAGTTATAGCAACAAAAACAGACTAAGACAGTGACTTTTTGTTACTGGCTTCTTTCACTTAGCATACTGTTTTGAAGTTTCATCATTTATGTTATAGCAGTATTCATTTCTTCTTATTGAGAAATAATATTTCTTTGTATGGCTAGACCACATTTTACTTATCCATTTATCCATTTTATTTATCCATTAACATTTAGGTTGTTTCCATATTTTGGCTATTATGACTATTGCTGTTATAAACATTTGTGCACAAGATATTTTTTCTTTGGACATATGATTTCATTTTCTTGGGTACATAGAGAAATGCTAGGAGTAGCATTCCTGGGTCATACGGTGACTGTGTGTGCAACCTTTTAAGGAACTGCCAGACTGCTTCCCAAAGCAGCTGCATCATTCTGCACCACATTTCAAGAGTCACAGCACCTGCCTCCCCGCCCCCACAGCCAAAGGCTATTTGGCGTGAATGTTGCATTAACTCTAATGAAATCCTGTCAGTAAAAATGTGATTCTCCTAAGTTCGAAATAGTTAAAAGGTGAAAATCAGAAAATTTTCCTTTAGCTATGATTGCTGCAGAAAGTTTAGGGTATAAGGAGTGGGGGTTGAGTTCTTTTTAGTGTTATACATACCTTAGCACATAGCCTGGTGACCAATACTAAGCCCAAGTATTTTTTAAATGAATGAATAGTTCTAAAAAGTTGCTATGCAGTAAATGGTTAACTTTGCCCAAAGAATGGTTTGGCCTCTGCCCTGGAGACTTGACTAAGCCTTTGTCATGTTGTGATCAATAAGAATGTCTTTGACAGGGCCTTAGACCCTGCCAAGTAGTCTTATTCTAACAATGTGATTTGTGGTGGGAGCTTTGGGCCACATGCTACTAGCATGACCTCTGGAGGTACTGGAGAATAAGCTACATAGGTGATCAACCATGTCTATATGACCAAACCTCAATAGAAACTCTGGACACCAAGACTCAGACAGTTTCTCTGGTTGGCAATACCCCCTAGTGTCACACATTGTAACTGGGAGAAGTGTTATGCAACAGTTACTATGAGAGGACAACTGGGAGTGGTGCATTAGGAAGTCTGCGAGACCCTGGCCTAGGCACGTCTTCCTTGGCTGATTGTAATCGGTACCTTTTGGCTGATTAATATGAGTATAACATGAATATAACAGCTTTCCATGAGTTTTATCAGTCTTTGGAATTATCAAACCCCAAGATGGTCTTAGAGACCCTTAAACTTGAAGATGGTATCAGAAGTGAGAGAAATTTTAGTGACTGTCAAACTTGTAGTTGGTACTGTTGCCAACAATGCTAAAACTCTTAAAGGTAATTAGATAATACTGAGTGTTTCTAGAAACAAGTGGCCCAAAAGACTGTTAACGAAATAAAGAAACAGGATGAACCAAGAAAGTTACCAGATCTTGGTACAGCATTAATTAAAAGGAACATAGAATTCTTAGGCCCTGGGGTTCCCTACCTAAGGTATAGACTCATACTTCTCTTAACAAAGAGATGTGCCTACGGATACTATGCTTCTTTATTAAAGTACTTTTTTTTTTTTCCTGGAGAAAAGGGTATCATATAACAGAAGGAAAAAGACTGAAGTGTAGCTCTGCCTTTTGCTAATCATAAGACCTTCTATGAGCCTCAATTTCATCACTTATAAAATGAAAATAAAGTTATCACAGAATTGGCACAAAAAGTCCAAAGTTTTATGTGTAAGTATATTCTATGAACTACACAGCATTAAATATGATCAAGTTTGAAATATATTTCTAAATTAGATTATTCTGCTTTGTTTACTTCATTGAATCTCTTTTGGAAAATAAAATCAACGTTTCATTTCAATGATTTTGTTTTTCTTAGCTTATGCTAAATTTGGAAGGAAAAATTAAATAGATATAACTGTTAGGCCAGCTGGGGGCAGGGCTTCAGACAGGCCACATCACCGATCATGGCCGACCAGTCATGGCGACAGGCTGGGGGTGTGGGTTCAGATACCTGGCGCTGTCATGACGTTGGCTAAGGGCAGGGCAAAGGGCAGCTTGCCCACGAAAATAACAGCCAATCATGATGCTGGCAGACAAGCTCCAATGGATTGATGGACCCACCAGCCAATCTCTGAAAGACCAGCCCTGTCATCAGCTACTCCCATTAAACCAATAAAACCAGCTGCCTGGTGAAGGTCCAATGCCATTTTTCCCTGCCTGCCATTTTCTCCTACACCCCACTTCCCTTCCCCTCTCATCATTTCCCCTGCTCGCTATGGCGGCATAGGTGATTTTGGCCCAAGAGTTGCATTTTCCATTAAAGGGTTTTGCTCAGCTGTTCCTAAGTCTGGCTACCTCTTTGAGCACCCATGCCTCGTGGTTTCTGATTATACAATAACTTCCAAAGACATTTTTCTGTGGAAGCATAGAAACTTTCCCACTTCACAAACTGAACATCAGGGTTGGAAAAAAATTGTGATACAACAGAGAAATCCTTTCCATGAATAGTGACGATATTTGAATATACAAAAGCCATCTGAGGAGAATGTGCTGAATGACTTTCTAAGGAATGTCACTTTCTATACATATTAATTACTCAAATAGAGAGGATACCTCTAGGATCTTCAAAACACCGTATACTATATGGTTTTAGTTTTTCATAAAAGGAACAAACACTTAAGTTGACTTGCTATCTAACTGGTACACAGTCATAGAAAAGACTAACCTAACAGACTTTTAATCAAACATAATTAGACCAGTGATTATATAAACCTGATGGAAACAAACTTCAACTAAGAAGACAGAGTTGAGAAGGAAGAACAGAGGACACAAATTCACTGAGTATCATATGGCAGATGTTGCCCAGATGATGGATGCATCATCTTCTCATTCTCTCAATGCCCCGAATTAACATTTGGCCCTTCTCCTGTGTTCCACATCCCTATGAACAGCAGCACCATACTTTGCACAGAGTAAAAACCTTGGCATCATTTTCCATTCTCAACTTTTTCTCTTGTTATATATTTTGCCAATCACCAAGTCTATGGATTTTATCTTCTGATTTGTTCTCAAAAATCACTCCTTTTCTCTTTGTCACCTTACCAGTTTTCCCCACTTACAATTCATTGCCCTCATTGCAGATAGGGTACTCTTGATAAAATGTACATCTTACCCTATCTTTTGTATGTATAATTATTTGCGTGGCACCATTTTGCTCCCAATGCAACAATACCTCAGTCTTCCCAATATGAATGGCATATGTCTTCATGGCATAGACACGGAAACCTCTTTAGTCCCTTCTTCAATTCTAGGCACTATTTTTGGTCTTTTCAGTCTTCTCTGAGCATTCTATGGCCCCACACCTCAGTTAAAGATCTTCCTATTCACCAAAATCTATACTTACCTCATTGTGTTTCTTGCATAGTATTCAAATATGGATATATTTGTATAAATATACATATTTTATATACAAATAAATAGGGGATATGCTTTTGGGGTTGGATTGTTTCTCCATATGTAATATGTTGAAGTACCAGCCACTGGTATTTACGAATGTGACCTTATTTGCAAACAGGGACTTCATAGATGTAATCAAATTAAGATAAGTCATTTGATTTGGATGGGCCCTACTTCAATAATGCTTATGTCCCTACAAGAAGAGGAAAAGGACATCAGGAAGAGAATTCCATGTAAAGATGCAAAGATATATAGACATGGATGAAAGAAGCTTTGTGGTCACAAGCGAAAACAATACTTAAAGGTACCAGAAGACAGAAGGGGCAAGGCAGGATCCTCCTTTATAGGGTAGAGAGGGAGCATGGCTCTCCCAACATCTTGATTTTGAACTTATAGCCTCTGGGCCTATGAGAGAATAAGTTTTTGTTGTTTCAAGTCACCAGAATGTGGTACTTATTTTGGCAATTCTAGGAAACTAATATAGGGTTGGTATAAAAAATGAGGTGCTACTAAAACAAATATCTAAACATGTGGAAGTGACTTTGGAATTGGCTAACAGGTAGAAAATGGAAAAATTAGAAGTGCTTCATAGAGAAAGATTTAGATCGAGGAATAGTGGCTCAGTGGTTGGAGCACTCACCTAGCCATGTGTGGGAACCCAGTTTTGAACTCCAGCACCATACACACAACTAGTATCTGAGAAACAAAGGCCAGATGGAAAAATAAAAAAAATTGATTCTCTCTTTCTCTCTCTTCTACCCTCTCTCTTAAAAAATTAGAAATTCAGACATTATTTTAGTCTGTGCTGTTATAATAAATTACCTGAGGCTGAATAATTTATAAATAACAAAAATTTGTTTCCTTACAGTTCTGAAGGTAGAGAAATCTAACATCAAGGCACTGGAAACTGGTGGGGATCTTTTTTTTTTCTTTCTTTTTTTTTTTTTTAAAAAAGAGAGAGGGTCAGTGAAAGAGAGAGATTGAGAGAATCAACTTTATTTAGGTTTTTTCATGTGACTTTTGTTTATCTGACACTTGTTGTGTACCTAGTGCTGGGGTTCAACCCGCGTACTTGCGCGTGCCAGGCAAGAGCCGCAACTGCAGAGCCACCGCTGCAGCCCCTGGTGAGGACATTCTTGCTATGGCATTCCATGGCAGAAATGAGAGGATGGGGCTGAAAGCGAGTGCAGGGGCAAGGAGATTGAGACAGACACAGAGAGTGGGGAAGATGCCCTTCCATCTTTTTGTTCCATATAGCTCCAGCTTATCAGACACACTGAAGGCAGACTTCGACTCAGTGCACCAACTCACATGCTAATCTCTGAAAATTCCCTTACAGAGTCACCCAGAAGCAATGTTTCTCCAGATATCTAGGCATCCCTCAATTAGTCAAGTTGACACATAAAATTAGCCATCACAGACATTAGAGATAATTCTGGTGAGACCTTAGAAGGAAATCATGAATCATGCTACTGGACATTAGAGGAAAGGTGGTCTTTTTTTGTAAAATGACAAAGAACTTGGTTGAATTATATTCTACCATTATGTGAAAAGTAGAATCTATAGAAATAAACTTGAATATTATCTGAATAGATTTTCAAGTGAAGTATAGAAGATATAGCTTGTTATAGTAAAATGTAAGGACAGAAGTAAACTGAGGAATGAACTGTAAGCATAAAAGTGCAGCATGGTGATTTCAAAAATCTTCACCTTGGCCAGACAGTGCTCTGGTGACAGGTCCAAGTGTGGTGCTAGACAATGATTTGCTAAAGAAATTAGTTATTGTGACTCAGGCATCCCAATCAACCATCTCAGCAGGAGACACGAACAGATACGCAGTTATCCGAGAGAAAGATCTGTAGAGGACCCTTTTGTGTAATAACTTGGACCCTTGTGAATTACATGACAGATTGACAGGATGTCTGAGGCTTCTGCACCAGTAGAAATGCATCCAGCTTGGATTAAATGGACAGAAGCAGGGCAAAATCAAAGCAGAATGACTCTGGATGCAGAGGCCTGGACTTCCTGGACTTCCTCAGACTGACAGGGTAGTGCTGCCTTCATGGCAGGCACAGAGGACAGATTATCTAGCCACAAGAATCCAACGGAATGTGCCTGGCTGGGTTTCTGATGTGCTCAGGACCTATGATCTCCTTTTCCTTCCTGTTTCTCCCTTTTGGAGTGGGAATATTTCCTATGCCTATCCCACTGATGTATTTTGGAAGCTGTTAGTTTGTTTTCTATTTTCACAGGTCCACAGATGGGGAGGAATGGTGTACCAAGAGAACCACACCCAAATCTTACCCAAAGCTGGTTTAGATGATGAAATTTGGGACTT
>PVKS010012183.1:0-54516 GCA_004027875.1 Aplodontia rufa | reverse complement strand
GCAGGGGACTGGAGTGGTGGCTCAGCAGTTACAGCACTAGCCTGGCATTTGTGAGGACACAGGTTCAAACCTGAGCACCATGGATACAACAAAGTGTCAGAGCAACGAAAGCCACATGAAAAACTAAATAAAAATTGATTCATTCTCTCTCTCTCTTTAAAAAAAAAAAAAAAAAGATCTTGCCCTGCATGCTCAATCAAGGACCTGGGTTTAATCCTCAGCACCACATTACACACCTAAGTGTGTCGGAGAAGCAAAAGCCAGATGAAAAAATAGATTCAAAATAGATTTTCTCTCTCTTTTAAGAGAGAAAATCAATTTTTGTTTAGTTTTTCATGTGACCTTCTTTGCTGAGGCATGTCGTTGTGTACATGGTTGCTGGGGTTTGAACTTTCGTCCTTGCTCATGCTAGGCAAGCACAGTAACCACCAAGCCACTGCTCCAGCCTCTCTCCCTCTCTCTTTAAAAAAAAAAAAAAAAAAAAGTGATCTTCAAATGGAATTCTGAAATATTGTAGATTCATTAGGAAGGAGCTGTGTTGACTAATAGTCCAACAGATAAATAAAACTATGGCAAAGCTAGAAGCCTCTGGAATATCTCATATCTTTGTTTATCAGCTTCAAAGTTTTCTTTCTTTTTTTTTTTTTTAAGAGAGAGGGGCAGTGAGAGAGAAAGAGAGAAACAACTTTATTTAGTTTTTCACATGGCCTTAGTCGCTCCAACACTCAATTGTGTACGTGGTGCTGGGTCCTCGCGCTTGCCAGCCAAGCTCCGAAACCGCTGAGCCACCGCTCCAGCCCCAGCTTCAAAGTTTTCTGGGCCTATGAATAGCCAGATGGGGATTTAAGGTTGGTTTCAGGAACTGATTCCAGAGAAAACTACCAAAGGTAGCTCCCATAGAACTGTACTTTCTAGCCTGGGATTAAGGGTCAAACCCAAGTAAGCCTTTGCAATCCTGCCATACAAAAGGAGAAATGAAATAACAAAATGCAATAGGCCTTGGGGCTGGAGCCGTGGCTCAGTGGTTTTGGTGCTTGCCTGGCAAGCACGAGGACCTGGGTTCAAACCCCAGCACCACATACACAACTAAGTGTTGGAGTGACTAAGGCCATGTGAAAAACTAAATCTGTTTCTCTATTTCTCTGACTCTTTCATTGTCCCTCTCTCTTTAGGAAAAAAAAATGCAATAGGCCCAATCCTGGTCCTGTCATTGTGTGATCTTGGGCAAAAACACCTCACTTCTAAGGACCCTAGTTTCCTTATCTGTTGGGATTTCCTGAGGAAGGTTGAGGATATTAATTTAACTACATTCTTTAAGTCCCCTTTAAAGTCCTAAAACTTATGATTCTAAATGCAGAGTATAATTTGGGAGTAATGAATGCAGACAGCCTGCATACAAAGGCAGCCCACTGGGTGGGGGTGGGGCACAAGAGTGTGGGGGAGCCCTGTTTGTTTAAGCTCCTGCCTGGTTCCTCATTTTTCAACAGTTTCCCAGGTCTTTTTCCTTTTTTCAAATGAATGCTTATGTTTCTCAAGGTGCTTCTAGATTAGGAGGGTGTGTGTGGGGGTGTGTGTGATTATCTTTGATATTATAACTCTTTTTTTTTTTTTAAGAGAGAGGGACAATGAGAGAGAAAGAAAGAATCAATTTTATTTAGTTTTTTATGTGGCATTCTTTGCTCCGAGACTTGTTGTGTACATGGTCCTAGGGTTTGAACTCGTGTCCTCACCCATGCCAGGCAGTTGCCATAACCGCTGAGCCACCACTCCAGCCCTGATACTATAACTCTTTAAGATACAAAGTATGATAATGACTTAGTCACTACTGCACCCAGGTTAAAGGTTGGTGCATGGGTCCAGTTAAAGCCAGCAGTAGAGAATGATGGAACCAACTACTTACGTTAAAATAAACTATTTCTACAGTGAATCCTTTAACAACTCTTTGGAAAGAATCTACTTTTCAAGCTGATCTATTCACTCCAATGTCCAAAGTTTATTTTTTTCTTTTTCTTTTGGTGGAACTGGGATTGAGCTCAGTGGCACTTTTAACACTGAGCAACATCCCCATCCCTTTTTTATTTTAAGACAAAATCTTGCTAAGTTGCCCAGGCTGACTTTGAACTCACTATCCACTTTCCTCAGCCTCCTGAGTAGTTGGGTTTACAAGCATCAGCCACTATGCCAAACTCCAATGTTTTTTTGTTTTTGTTTTTTTTTTAAAGAGGGACAGTGAGAGAATCAATTTTATGTAGTTTTTCATGTGGCTTTCATTGCTCCAAACTTCATTGTGGACTACATGGTGCTGGGGTTCAAACCTGCAAGCGCGGTAACTGGTGAGCCACTGCTCCAGCCCCCTAGTGTTTTTCATGAATCAAAAAAAAACCTTAATACAGTATTTGATTAAACACATGCAGTTCCTAAACTTCTACACTTTGGCATTAAACTTAAAGTTTGAAAAACACAGGGATTAGAAGTCAGAATTGTATATTTTCCCCTCAATTGTCATTAATGTGTAATTTGTTACAAAGTCATGTTTATGAAGCCCCCACTGTAAGGAAAGAAGCGAATGGAGGAAATAGAGAGTGGCCGTGGCTCAACAGTAGCAGGTTTATTGGGAGAAGCCTGTGGAGGGGGGCCCAGTAGAGTATGAGACCCATCGTCCACCTGCAGACTAGGGGTAAATATTAGAGGGCTTGAGAGAAAAGAGCATCATGGTGTTGCTAGGGAGTTGTAGGGAAGTGTCCTTTCTTACGATTGAGTGTTCAGGGTTTCTTTGCATGATGGTGGAGTATTGTAGGTGGGTCCAGGGTTTAGGATTAGTTAGGTCAGGGGGGTTATGGATTAAGTGGATCACGGGCTTAGAGATGGGACAGATCTTGTTTTAAGATGGAGGATGAAATCAAAATGGCATTGCCTAGGTCAAGTTCTACATAACATTGGATAGGAAAAGAGGTGAGAGGGAGAAGGGGCAACAATGTGTCTTAAACTACTTCCTGCTGAGCAGGGGGTGGATGGTGTCATTGAGGACTCCTGTAGGCGTTCTAATGGAGCTCAGCAGAAGGATGTTCTGGAACCTCTGATCAAAAGTAGTTTTGATGGTCCTCTGTAAAAAGGAGGTGGAGAGTCGAAACAGGGAGGGTACAACAGCAAGTCCAATAATTATACAGAGAACTGGGAAGAGGAAAGAGGCTAGCCACGAACTACAGCTGGGGGTGAAGACCACCCCATATTTCATAAGGAGGAATACTGATCAAGATTAGTAGCTTATTCTCTTAACTTTTTTTGCCATCTCTTACTAAGCCAGATTTGTTAGTGTAAAACAGCTGGTTTCCTATAGGAAGGCACAGGTGCCTCCTTTTTCTGCAGCTAATAAATCTAGTCCTAGCCTGTTTTGGAGGATGACTGCTGCCAAAGAATCTGTTTGGTCCTGAAGAGCAGAAAGTTGGGTTGAAATTTCTCTAAAGCCATTTTCCATATCTTTAGATAGTACTGCAAAATAATAGGTGGGAACTCCTATTCCTTCCACTCCTGTGCCTATACCTGTGTTTTATACCCAGGCCTATCAGGAGAGGAATAAGAAGAATAGCACTTTTTTTTTTTTTTAAGAGAGAGGGACAGTGAGAGAGACAACTTTATTTAGTTTTTCATATGGCTTTAGTTGCTCCAACACTCAGTTGTGTACGTGGTGCTGGGGTTTGAGCCTGGGTCCTCGTGCTTGCCAGGCAAGCGCCGAAACCGCTGAGCAACCACTCCAGCCCAGGAATAGCACATTTTGACCAAAGTAGGGTGTATGTTGGGATGGGAATGGGTCCCTTTCTCAGTGGAATAAAGGAGGGGTGGTGCAAGAAAAGCCAAGGTTCAAGTTCCTGTCCAGTTAGTTGGTAAACAGAAGTGCTGTTTCCACATAGGAAGAAGATTCCCTCATTAGAGTCAAGACAGCCAGAGAAGTGGTAGTAGACAATCTCCAACTGCTGCAGCCCTGTGTCCACCCCTGGTAAAAGGTGAAGGTGGTAGCCATATCTGCAGCTCAGAAGAACTGAAGCTCAATATGGATATTCAAAGGTTGAGGTTTTTCAATTAAGATTGAATGTGTTTGGAGGTTTAGGAATACCTGTCGAGGTACAGGAAGGAGTCTGCAATGGTCTGGATTGAACAGGGTGGATCTTATATTTAGCAGAGGCACATTGGTTAGTGGGCCTCCACCCTAGCAGAATGAGGAGTGGTTTCTAGTTATAGGTAAACTACAAAAGGCATGGGCAATAGAGGCTCTCATGTTGTCCTGTGGGTCCCATATAGGTAGTGTGTTCAGATGTGGGCTTGGGAAGAGAAAAGGTGTAGTTACACAAAGAGGGACAGAGGGGTCTGAAACGGTAGCTTGGTGGTTATGGCGCTTGCCTGGCATGCGCAGATATGAGAGTTCAAACCCCAACACCACATACACAGAGATATCTTGGAGCAACAAAAGTCACATGAAAAACTAAATAAAAGTAGTTTCTCTTTTTCTCTCTCTCACTGTCCCTCTCTCTTTAAGGAAAAAAGGGAGATAGGGAGGAGCACACTGAGATGCCTTCTCCTTTGTGTTGAATACAGAGGGAACATGTGAGAATAGGGGGTTGAGTGAAGGTGTCCAGCCAACCTGTCATGGGGATGGTAATATGCAAGGCAAAATATCTGGTAGTCATATATCAGAAGGTGATACGTTGTATGGCTGATTCCTCAAACTCTGTTCTGTCTTGTGAAGGAATCCTCTGGTGTTTGTCCAGGTGGTAAGAAGGGTTGGCTGGGCTACAAAAGCTGGAGCTCATAGGGGCAAACAGATCCAGCAGGGGCACTTGACATGTTAGTGGAATTTACCAACAGGTTGACAGAGGTTTTAATAAGTGTAGACATATAATGAGGTATGTGGGTCAGCCAGACAAAATGGAGGCAGATAGAGAAGAGGGAATGCTGAATATGTGAGAAGTCCCAGTTAAGTTCCTTGAAACCATAGCTAGTGCATGAAGTTGAAAATTTGAATTGGTGTGTTAAAGGATTCTGAGTACCATGCAAGATTCCTGGGTGGTAAATTGGCAAAAATTGGGACAGGAAAGAGATGAGTGGTTGTCTGATTAGGTACTGCATCAGGTATAAGACTGGCCAGGTGTCACAAATGGGAGGATATGAGGAAAGGAAAACCTTGGAGTACAAAAGGATAGCCATAGGAGCTCAGAAAGGACTTCCTGGGTGAAATTGGGAATGGAAAGTTGAAAGGACAGATTTTTCTTGGGATTGAGGGAGAACAATTTTTTGGTGGTCTATTTAGAAACCAACTTTTTTTTTTTTTTTTGAGAGAGAGAGATAATCAATTTTTTAAGTTTTTCATCTGGCCTTTGTTTCTCTGACACTTAGTTGTATATGTGGTGCTGGGGTTTGAACCCAGCTCCTTGTGCATGCTCCAACTGCTGAGCCATCACTCCAGCCCCAAAAACCAATCATTTTTTGTGGGGAGT
Source organism: Aplodontia rufa (assembly GCA_004027875.1). Lineage (NCBI taxonomy): Eukaryota > Metazoa > Chordata > Mammalia > Rodentia > Aplodontiidae > Aplodontia > Aplodontia rufa. The sequence goes on along the minus strand of PVKS010012183.1, from coordinate 49,027 downwards.
CCCAGATTAGAAAAAAAATTTTTTAAGACAGAATCAATTTTATCTATTTTTTTCACCTGGCCCTTGATTCTCCAACACTTATTTGTGTATGTGATGCTGGGCTCACGCATTCCAGGCAAGTGCTCCAACTGCTGAGCCACCCACCGCTCCAGCCCAGGTTAGAATATTTTTTATTTTCTGAGGCAGAATAAGATGGAGTAAAGGAAAAGAAAATGGAGAGTATGGAGGAGTATGATGGGGACTTCTTTAGGCTTCATGTAAGGATAGTGGTGGCTGGTGCAGGGAGGGCCTGGTCAGCAGCCGCTATATCTGCTAGTGCATTGTGCTTTGCTATGGGGTTCACTGATCCTTGGTGGCCCCTGCAGTGTATGGAAATTGATTCATATTCTCTCTCTCTCTCTCACTCTCTCACTGTCGCTCTCTTTAAAAAAAAAAAAAAAAATCCCTTTTCTTGCCAGATCAGGGAATTAGAGTGAACAATGTAAAAGAATCAGTGTATATGTTCACTCTGTCCCTGAGCTAGAGTGAGTGCATTGGTTAAGGCTATTAATTCAGCTTGTTGGAAAGTGGTTTGAGGACGTAAGGCCCCTGATTGCATGATCTGATCATTGGATATTATGGCATATCCACCATAGGGTGAGGATTTTTCAAAGCACTCCGTCAACAAACCATGAAGGGGCATTGGGTAAGGGAGTATCTAAAATATGGGAAAAGAGAGAGGACATGGCATCTAAAAGGTCAAGGTATGAGTGAGCGGGGAGGATATCTGAACTGTTATCTGAGGGGAGAGGTAGTAAGGGGCTCTGTTAAGGGGTTTGCAGCATTGGAAAGATGTCAGTGGATTGGCTACAAGGACAACATGTATTTGTTGGAGTCTGGATGAGGGAGGCATAGAAGAGAGTGGCAAAACTATTCCTTTAGGTTGTGAGAAGAGAGAATAGTAGTATGTTGGTATAAAGTTAACCCGTGGGCCTCTGAGGTTAAAGGGCTGTAGGTCCAAGCACCTTTAGGCAAAGGGGTCAACCTTGAACTACTGTTTCTAATTGTTTTAGGAGATAAGCCACTGCCCTGGGGAAATTTTCAAAGATTTGGTATAGGAATCCCAGGGCTATGTTTTGGATTGCTGAGACATAGAGAATAGTAGCTGTGGGTCTTGAAGGTCCAAGGCAGGAGCCTTCAAGAGGGCCTGTTTTAACTTTTGGAAGGAGTATTAATGGTTCAGAGAGGTCATTATGAGAAGCAGAGTTGAAGGACTTAGGAAGAAGCCCAAAGTTAGGAACCCAGAGGCAGAAATAGTCTGCTAGTCCCAGAAAAGAGAGATCACATTTGGTATTAGGAACTGGGAGGTCCTGAATTAGTTGTTTATATGCAGTGGGAATTACTCAAACTGAGGAGAGTGAGTTCTAAATAGGTGACTTGGGTTTGAGCAATCTGAGCCTTCTGAGAGGAGATATGGTAGTCTAATTTATTTAGAAAATTTAAAAGGAGGGTGGTGTGTTTGGTAGAAAGGTCATCACATACTGTACAAGGAGGCTAGGGGAGAGATGAAGATTAGTTAAGTTAGGTCATGGGGCTGGAGCTGAGGCTTGCAGTTAACAGGGCTTGTCTGGCCTGCAGGAGGACGCAGGTCTGATTGAACCCCAGCACCACGTACGATGAAGTGTTGGAGCAACAACAACAACAACAAAATACATGAAAAACTAAATAAAATTGATTCTTTCTCTTTCTCACTGTCCCTCTCCCTGAAAAAAAAGAAGTGATGATATAAGACTTGACTAAACAAGTGGGGCCTGTCTCTAAAGCTCTGAGGAAGGACTGCCCAGGTCACCTGAGTAGAGAAATAGGTATCAGGGTCTGTCGTGTGTAAGCAAATTGATCTTGAGAAGTGGGATGGTAAAGAAGGCATCTTTGAGGTCCAGAACTGAAAAGTATTTGTTTATGGACTACGAGAGAGCAGAATATAAGATTGGGGACTATGGGATGAATGGGAACAATGGCCTGATTAATGAGGGTGGAGGTCCTGAACTAGCAGGAAAGTACCATCAGGTTTTTGACAGGATTAGGGTGTTGTAAGGGGAATAGTTGAGTCAAAGAATGTTAGCTTTGAGAAGGAGGGAAATGATGGGTTTTAGACCATGGATACCTTAGGGACTGAGGGGATATTGGGATTGTCAAAGGGAGGAGGCAGGGTTTTTAGGGAAATTTTGACAGGAGTATGGTGAGTGGCCACATTGGGCCTGGAGGTATCACACACAGTAGTTGACACTTCAGGGAGGAGCATTGACAGGGATGTTAGAGGAAAAGGAAGAGTATCTGGTCAACATAAGGGTAAATAAAGAAGGGTTCTATGCTGGTTTCATTGGAAATTAAAATGAACAGAGGCATTAAATTTGGTTAGGATGTCCCTGCTGAGGATAGGAGTTGGACATTGTGGTATAACCAGGAAGGAGTGAGAGAATAGAGTGTCAAACAGGTTACAGAGTAAAGGACCTGTTTGTTTAGGTGTGCTGGGGTTTCCATCAATACTAACAATAGAGATGGAGGAATCTTGAAGGGGACTAGAAAATTCTGGTAACACAGAAGATTTGCCCCCCATGTCCAATAGGAATGAGATAGGCTTACCAGACACAGCGTTACCCTGGGCTCAGATGGAGAACTGGTGTTGTGGGCAGAGAGTCCAGGGAGTTTCTGTTGATGAGCTATCTATTGCCAGGCCGACAGTGTTTCAATCTGAGGCTTGTGTCCATGGACCTGTGGGAATTGGAAGTGATAAAACAGGAGGGAGAGTCTCACTGAACACATTCCGATTTCTAGTGTCTCCGTTGGTCTAAGAGAGGGATGGCTTAGGGTTGAGGTAGGCACTTGCCCAGTGCTTCCACTGGCCATGCTTGAAACAGGCACTTGGAAGCATGGAATCCGATGCAAAGACTGTTTGTGAGGTCTGTGGGGCCCTAGTCTGAGTGCAGCTGCCAACATTTGGTATTTGGTATTTAGCTTGATCTCATTTGAGTTTTTGTGTTTTTAATTCCTTCCCTCTTGTAGATCTTGAAAGGCCAGTTTTCTAAGTTCACATTGAGGGGTCTGTGGTCTGTCCTCTAGTTTTTTTTGTTTTGTTTTTTTGTTTTTAAGAAAGAGAGAGTATAAGAGAGGATCAATTTTTATTTAGTTTTTCATCTGGCCTATTGTTTCTCAGACATTTAGTTGTATATGTAGTGCTGGGATTTGAACCCAGGTCCTAGCGCAGCAACACAAGCTCTCCAAACACTGAGCCACTGTTTCAGCCCTAGTTTTTTATTTTTTATTTATTTTATTTATTTTTTTTTTTTTAAGAGAGATGATGTCTGGAGTGGTGGCTCATCAGTTGAAGCGCTTTCTTGGCATGTGTGTGTACCCAGGTTCAAACCCCGGGCACCATGTACACAACTAAGTGTCGGAGAAACGAAGGCCGGATGCAAATATAAAGCTGATTCTCTCTTTCCTTTCTCTCTCTGTCTGATGCTCTCTTTCTCTCAAAAACAAACAAAACAAAAAACAAAAAACCAAACCAAAAAAAAAAAAAATACAACTTATTCCATTGCTTAGGACAATCCTTAATTTGCCTCAGATATCAGCAGTAACAGCATGAATTATTAAATAGCATGATATTAAGCCATGCTTAGTGGCAAAAGCCTATAATCCTAGCTGCTCAAGAGACTGAGGCAGGAGAATCTATTGAACCCTAAAGTTCAAGGCCAACCTGGACAACAAAAAGACCCTGTCTCAAATAATCAAAACAAAATATAATTATCATACACAGCTTATTTTATTCTCCCAATAACTCTAAGAAATAGAATTATTGTCTCCAGTCTTATAAAGAAGGAAACCAAGGCTGTAAGAGGTTGAGTGATGTACCCAAGCTCATGCTGTTAAGTGAGAAAAAGTTTGAACCCAGGTTTTTATTAACCCCAAAACCAGTGCTATTAAATGATACATTATACTCTTGAATATTATATTGTGCTATTACTGTAGGTTTACTAACTGCATGACTAAAATGACAAAAACCTTAAATTCAACTGTCCTAAAATTGAAATTTCTTCAGTTCCTTTCCTCCTCCTAACTACTAATTAAACACTGATTGATTGTAGTACTGCCACTCAAATTGTTAGGTTCGCCAAGAGGTTCATTCCTAATCCAAGAAGGAAAGTGAGGTTCCCTTTAACAAAGCCAGCAGGGCTAAATAAGGCCCACAGGGACAGGCCTCAAACATTTTCAGAGGCCCAAGGAAAGACTGATCCATCTATCTCACCGAGCACAAGTTTGATGCATATCAGCTCTAAACGGTAGTTCTCTTCCTTCTACAGGAAATTGGCACATATTGAAAGGAAAGCAATTAGGTTGTAACATACAGACAAACCAGGGCTGCTGTAGTCTACCTTGCTGTTTTTTGTATGCACTATACACAACCAAGTCCAAACTTAAGGCAATTTGAAAGCCCAGGAGAAATTAAAAATTTCTGTTGCTCTGTTACAATAGAGCAGTTCAACCCAGCTTTACACACCCATTACACTTGGAGTAGCTTTTTTGATCCAAATTCTTCTCAGTCTAGTAAAAAATTTAGTTGTCAGCATTGCAAAAAATAAATAAAATTGCTCAATGGCAGCAAGAAGAAAAGACAAATTATAAGTTCATTATTAATTAACACCCTTTCAGGTCTCCTCTGGGAGCCATGAAGGAAAAAAAGGAAATAAAAAAAGGATAAAATTCTGAATGGACATTAGCATGTGTATGAATATAATGAAGCCCTAAAAGTCAATAGCCAAAGCTACTGAAGATCAAAGGATCCCTAAGCAGTATCAGTTATAACACTGCTAAGCCACCTTTCCTTTTCCCTTAAGCATATACAACCCAACTTTATGTGCCTTTCTCCAGGAGCCAGAAATGGTCATTGCAGCAACATATCATAAATTCTTAGTGACATCAACACTGAAGAGTCTTGGGGCTGGAGCAGTGTCTCAGCAATTACAGCACTTGCCTGGCATGCAGGAGGTGCTGGTTCATACACCAGCACCACATACACAATGAAGTGTCAGAGCAACAAAACCCACATTAAAAACTAAATAAAATTGATTTTCTTTCTTTCTCTCTCTCTCTGTCACTGTCCCTCTCTCTCTCTATTAAAAAAAAAAAAAACTGAGAAGTCTTATTCTATTTCAGCTACCCTCAAGTCAGAGGGGTTAAGAACTTGACCATAAGGGGCATTTCCCATTTTATTGATGGGGAAAACAAAGACATCAAAAAATAACAGATGGGACTAAGACAAGTATTAAAATCATTTGCCATTGCTGCCTCTATAAACATGTCTGTGATGTAGAAAATAAACAAAGTTCACAGGAGCAGCATTAGTCTGAAAGGTGCCCAGAGAAACTTTCAGAACATCTGAATTTGGATGAACAATCCTGAAAGAATTGAGAGACAACTCTGCAAAACAAAGAACAGAAACTGGGCCAGGCCAACACCTGTTCTCCTAACTATATCTGCCTATCTTTCTGTCTGTCATATTATCCCAACTATATACTTAATACAAAAGCTGCGTTATTCTGGTAAAGTTGCATTCCAGCCTAGAGTACAGAGTTAATGTTTTTAATAGCCACATGCCTCCTTTTGATGGATGGTGACTTTATAATAAAATACTTTATGCTCAATCAACTTACAAATAATGGGTGTTCCATTACATAGCATTTAAAACATACTCAATTCAGAAAGATACACAAAGAGTTGGTTCCTAGAAAGAGGAGAGACCCAAGAAAGAGTCCTTTGTTATTCCTTAACTCCTGAAAAAAAGGTACAATTCTAAGGAGAATTTGGCATCTAAAAAGGCAGGCAGATGTGTTGATGGTGTACACTGGTGCATATCTGAATTCAAGCTACTCAGGAGGTTGAGGTGAGCCTGGGCAAGTTAGGGAGACTCTTTCTCAAAATGAAAAAAAAAAAAAAGGGCTGGAGATGTAATTCAGTAGCAGAACACTTGCCTAGCATGCACCAGACCTTGGGTTCAAACCTCAAAAGAAAAAAATTGATTTCAACAAATGGTATTAGAAGAGTTGAATATTCACATGCAGACAAATGAACCTCAGCCTCACACTTACACAAAAATTCACTCAAAATGGATCACAGATCTAAATGGAAAATGTAAAACATGGGAGACTATTTTTTTTTAACCTGGAGTTAGAGGGAATTTAGACGTTACAGCAAAATACATAAAATGAATATTAATAAATTGTACTTCTTCAAAAGTAATTGTGCTTCTGCTCTATAGAAGATACTATTAAGAGAATGAAAAGACAAGCTTCAGATTGGGAGAAAATGTTTGTAAATAATTGCTTCACCAGTAAAATACTTGAATGCAGAAATCACTAAACTTAATAGTAAGAAAACACTTTAGTTTAAAAATGGACAAAAGACTTGAATAGACACATCACCCAAAGAGATATATGGATCACAAGTAAACACACCAAAAGATATTCAACATCGTTACCCATTAGGGAAATGCAAATTTAAACCACATGGAGATGAAACTGTCTACCCACTTGGATAGCTTATATAAAATACTGAAAGTCAGTTGTGGTGGCCCATGCCTGTAATCCCAGTAACTCAAGAGGCTGAGACAGGAGGATCGTAAGTTTGAGGCCAGCCTCAGCAACTCAGCAAGTCCTTAAGCAACTTAGTGATGACCTATCTCAAAAAATAAAAAGGGTTGGGGATTTAGCCCAGTGGTAGAGCCCTGGGTTCAATCCCCTGTACCGCACCTTGCAAACAAAACAAAACACCTAAAAATGCCAAGGAGTGGAGAGGATATAAAGAAGCTAAAATTCTCATTTCTGATGGGAATGCAGAGTCTTGAAAAAAGTTTGGTTATAAAGCTAAACACATACTTACCCTCACTCCTGGGTACTTCCACTAGAGAGAAAAACCCATGTTCACGCAAAACATGACTCAGGTTTGTAGCAGCTCCATTCATATTGCCCCAAACTGGAGAACATTAATGTCCTTCAGCCAGTGAATGGATAAAGAAGAGGTAGTTCATGCACGTAGTGGAATACTGTAAAGCAACAGAAAGAAACAAACTAATGAATATCCAGCAGCTTGGAAGAATCCCAGGGAGTATGTTCAGTGAGAGAAGCTAGTCTCAAAAGCTTACATGCCCTGTCATACCTTCTGTTATGAACTTCTTGATAAAGCTGGTGAGAGAATAGATACCAGTTGTCAGAGGTTGGGGATAGTGAAGGTATGACTATAAAAGGAGGACAAAAATTTCCTGTTTATGGTGGTAGTTACACAAATCTAAATTGTGTTAAAATTCATAGAACTTTATGAATCACTCATAAGAAGAGTCAGTTTTACCATTAACAATTAAAAAATAAAAAGAGAGGCAAAATGTTTATGGCCCTGAATTTGTAGACCCCAACTGAAAACTTGTTCTATTCTTTCACATGAAGGAAGCCAGGAAGCAAGTCTGTAGAACAACTGGGTGAAAACAAAATATGTTCCCTCTCCCCACTCTCAAAAATTTTTTTTCTAGACTTTATATCTCAAATATGCCAAACATGACTATTTTTAAAATGACAGAAATTGTACACAATGTATTTATATTGCTAAAGCAGAAAAACTAGATGACTTTAATTTTTAAATGTGCTTTTCGGGGCTGGAGCGGTGGCTCAGTGGTTACGGTGCTTGCCTGGAATGCACGAGTACGTGAGTTCAAACCCTAGCACCACGTATACAACGAAGTGTCCTAGGAATGAAAGTCACATGAAAAACTAAATTAAAGAAAAAAAAATTGCTTCTCTCTTTCTCTCTCTCTCACTGTCTCTTTCTTTAAAAAAAAAAAAAAAAGGAAAAATATGTGCTTTTCAATCAGTTTCCTCTAATGTATTCCTTACATCTCAACCCTCCACTACCACCACCACAGCTTCTGTGTACTTTATGCACAGAGGATTTTCTGTAGTTTTTTTTTTCTTTCCCTGCAAATTGTACATCTCTAGGTAGATATAGTAGTGGATGAGAAGCAGATCTTATATAGTTGATAGGATCTCTCACTGTATAGACAAGCTTGGAAAATGCTACACAGTCTGTCGGTTAAAGTGTTAATCTGAAGAGCAGCCCAGGCCCAAGGAGTGTTTACCCATAGAGGGGTTTTGTAGGAATTGAGGGGGGAGCTACCTACATTTGCATGAAAATGAAGGTGCTTAGGAAATGCCCCCTTTCTTACGTCTGTAAAGGTGGGTTAGCCTGGATCGCATCCCTAAATGTTTTTTAGCCTCTTTCAGAAGGAAGCCTTTTAGGGAACTGACATTGAAACATGAAAGCATAGTGGGGTCTAGAAAAACAAATCCTGAGCAGAGTAGAGAGCAAGTCCAGTTTAATATGGTTCCTTTGACCTAGAATGAAATATTTTAAATTCAGGAGTATGTGCTGGCAATTAGGTAGGATAGATACAGTGATTTTTTCTTTTTTTTAAGAGAGAGGAGGAGGACAGTGAGAGAGAGAATTGATTTTTATTGAGTTTTTCACATGGCTTTCGTTGCTCTGACACTTAGTTGTGTACATGGGTGCTGGGATTTCTTTTTTTTTTTTGAGACAAGGTCTTGCTAAGTTGCTGAGGTTGACCTTGAACTTGCAATCCTCCTAAGATTTATATTGAACTTACAATCCTTAGCCTCCTAAGATGCTAGAATTACAGGTGTGCACCATTGCACCCTACAAATCAAAAATTTTACAGATAAAATGGTACAGTGTCTGGGATTTGATTCAAGGTAATTCAGAGGGAGGTAGGTTGACCCCAGCAAGGAAGACCTCTAGCCTCATAGCATATATAAGAAAAGACTTTTTCCAGGGTTTAGATATTTGTTCATTTGTTTCTCCCCCTCCCCGTTGTAGAACTCTCAGAAATTGAGCCCAATGTATTCCTTCGTCCATTTCTGGAAGTGATTCGCTCAGAAGATACTACTGGCCCTATCACTGGACTGGCTCTTACCTCTGTCAACAAGTTCCTGTCTTATGCACTCATAGGTAAGAGCTTAGATTTTGTAGGATGACTATAGCACTTCATTTCTTGCCTCTCTTGGGTTGCTGAGGGCTTAGGCAATGAGCTGGTGCTACTGGGAAATTTTTCCCAGCCATCTCTTTCCTTGTGGAAAGATTGAGTGGGGGTTGTGCAGGGAAGAGTGGGAGGGACGGAAGCTTGCCCTAGGACTCTGGTTTCTCTAACGCTTGAGAGTGAAGGGTGTGGCACCCTCAGAGGTTTGTTTTGCTTTGTTTTTAAAGATGTGTGTATATGGGGCTGGAACAGTGGCTTAGTGGTATCATACTTGCCTGGCATGCATGAGGACCCAGGTTTGAAACCCAGTACCACCTACACAACAAGGTACACAAACAAAGGTCAGATGAAAAAATAAAGTTGTTTCTCTCTCTTCTCTTCCTCTCTCCCTCTCTCTCAAAAAAAAAAAAAAAAAAAGAAGAAAAAGGATTATGTACTATATATTTTCTTTTTTGTTAAATGTACATAATAAAATTATCCATCTGGGGGCTGGAGCAGTGGCTCAGCAGTTACTTTATGGCGCTTGCCCTGCATGTGCAACTACACAGGTTCAAACCCCAGCACCACGTACACAACTAAGTGTCAGAGCAATGAAAACCATGTGAAAAACTCAGTAAAAATTTTTTCTCTCTGTCTCTCTCTCTCTCTGTCCTTCTCTCTAAAAAAATAAAAAATAAAAAAAATTATCCATCTGGTTTATCCATTTTTTTTTTTAAAGAGAGAGTGAGAGAAAAAGTGTGATTAGGCAAGTGCTCTAACCACTGAGTCACTGCTCCAGCCCCATGATTTATCCTTTTTTAATGGAGTAAAATATATGTAACATAAAATTTGTCCTTTTAATCATTTTAAGTATGTAATTCAGTGCCATTAATTATATCCTCTGTGTTGTGCAAATGTTACCACCAATCTGTTGCCCAAACTTTTTCATCAACCCAAACAGAAACTCTAATGATTGAGCAATAATTCTCTATTTCCTACTCCAGTCCCATATAATATAATAATTCATTGGATCATTCTGTTATTATTTAATATTTACATTGTTTCATTTTTGAAGCCATTATAAATTTTGCTGAAATAAACGTCCTTGTTCATTTATCCTTATTTACTAATTTTACTTTTGTATGAAATATTTCTTAGCATTTCTGGTTTAAAGGCTGTGTGCATATCACATTTGTATAGGTATTACTAGGTTGTTTTCCCCAAAGGTTGCAGCCTTTACATTTCCACCAGCAATGTTTAAGAGTTCCCATTTCCCTGCTTTGCTGTCAACACTGAATATTATCAATTTTCTTTTTTGTATGCCACCTTGGTGGATTAAAAAAAAAAACAAAACAAGCTGATATTTTGTTGTTTCCTTGAGGTTGTACTCTAGAGTTTCCTCTCCATTGCCTCTTTTTTTCATTTGAGTTGTTTGGTTTTTCTTATCAGTATTTAGAAGCTCTTTGTACAGTAGGGATATTAACCTATTGTCTACCATAATATCACAGATCTTTGCTCCAATCTAGGCCAAATATTTCACCAAGTCTGTAGTTGATCTTTGAATTCGTTTATGGTGTCTTTTTTTGTTATTATTGTTCTTTTTTTTAGTTGGTCTTGTCATTCAGAATCCTAAATTCCTTTTTCCCTATTACCAACCCATGTGTTAGGATGAGGAACATTAAAAAATAAATAAATAAATAAAACAGCTGTCTCTGTTTCTATGAAGGGAGGCAAAAATGAGGTTCAGGCTAAACCTACCTAAAAAAGCAAATGGCCTGTAGTTCCAGGCAAGAAGAATTTCGTCTTTTATCGAAAGTTGGAATTGCTTAGCTGAAGCATTCAAGATCCTAAACAGGAGTCTTGGGTACCAGCCAGGTTCTGAATAAGTACGTCAGCCTATCCAGGCACCCTAATGCCAGCTTCCTACTTGCCCTAAATAAAATCAGACCCAGCCACTTCCAGCCTTGCCCTGAGCACCACCTGCAGGTCATGTCTCTTAACACAGTCCAGCAGCTGCCCTTCTGTGTCTTTCCCTCTGATCCTTTGGTGTTCCTCTCTCACCTTCCTGGACTTGGCAGTCAGGCTGGTCATTGGAGAACTTAGGCCATTTGGTCATTGGAGTTTCCTGTGGTGGGAAAGGAGAATGCTGGAGGTGGTGATTGCAATGGCCTGAGAATAGGAGCAGGAAGGAATGTATGAAAGCCAGAAAGCAAAGGAGACAGAGGTTGGCAAATATCCCTGAAACTGGTCCCATAGCAGCCAGAAAAGGACATTCTGAGGATAAGGTCTATTAAGTGAGCTCAAGCCAAACAATTCTCTTTTGAGGCTTCCCTCCTAGAAGAAACACTCCACACATCTGAATCCTATGGCCCAAGGCTTCTGGGATTCTTTTAGGTGCCACTGCAAGGACTGGTCTTTGGTTTGGCCACATATAGCTATCTACTTGACCAAGATTTGTGACTCTTTGCTCAGCTTACTGGAAGGCCCTGACTGTGCTTGTAAATGCCTGTCACTGTTACCTGCCTTTTTAGAAAGTGAACTTTGCTGCTTTGTTCAAGCTCAAGGGATAAAAAGAAAGAGATCAGTAGAGCTTAAGGCACCCTAACAAGAGATTTCTGAAAGAGAAGAAGTGGACCCCAAGAAGCCTTGTGAGATGAAAGCAAGGCTGCCATTCCCTGAGCTCTGACGTACCACACAACACTGAGAGGGAACTTGGCTTTACTGTGTGGGACCTGCAGGCCTGAATAAGGGCTGTGAGAGAAGGCTTAAACAAGGGTCTGAGAGTATAGAATTTTCTTTACTGACTGGGGGAAATGTGAATAAAAAGGGTGATAGGAGGAGGAGCTGGGTCACCCTGTTATACAGTATATCATGAAACTGGCTCCCCTCTACGTAACCTCTCAGGTAACCACTCCTGGTACTCAGTGGAGGCATGATGTAAGAGGATAAAATCTTTGATGCAATGTCAGAGACTACTGATGAAGAAAAAAAAAGGAAAAAAAATTAAAATTATGCACAAATTAATGATAGTCTTCTGGCTCATCATTGCAAAAGAAATACTTGGGTTTCTCAGCCATCTCCTGAGATTTAGGCTAAGGAACTCCATTAATTTCACGTACCAAGAAAGGGAAAATGGCAAGAATGTCTTTGACTCCTACCACTTCAGATTAGGAGGTGCCTCCTGCATTACACCATGCCACCTCAGGAACAACTTTCTTTGTCACAGAGCTTTAAGATTTGCCTGCCTTTCACCCCTACTTATGCTCCCCTTTCATGACAAAACAGCAATGGAAAGGGTCAGACCCCATAGTCCTTGACAGAGGCAACTTTTTGACCTACTCCTTGTGGCTGTTTAACATAGGAGTGGGAACAGAGTTTCCCCTTGACAGTGTTTGTATTCCCTTCTAGCTTAGTGCTGATCGTCTGACCTCCACCTTCTCCCCTCTTCTTATTCACAGCTAAAATTCTTCCTACTCCCCAGCTGGTCAACCTCCAATCCTGTGTAGTTTGTTCTTTCCTAGTGCCTGGCTGGCTAAACTGGTAATAAGATTCTTGCCCAGTGTCATATTATTTTATTTTATTTTTTAAAAAACACATTCTTTGGGCTGGAGCAATGGCTCAGTGGTTTCAGGGCTTGCCTGGCAAGCACGAGGATCCGGGTTCAAACCCCAGCACGACTTACACAACTAAGTGTTGGAGCAACAGAGGCCATGTGAAAAACTAAATAAAGTTGTTTCTCTCTCAAAAAAAAAATTATTTGTTCCATATGTATATGAACAAGAGAGAGAAAGAGAATTTATTTTATTTTATTTTATTTTATCTGACTTTTTGTATCTTGGACACTTAGTTGTGTACATGGTGCTGGGTTTATCCGGGTCCTTGCAGATGCCAGGCTAGCACTGAAACTGCTGAGCCACCTCTCCAGCACCCCCCCACACACACACTTTTATTTTTAAAGAGAGAGAGAGAGAGAGAAAGAATCAACTTTAGTTTTTTTACGTGGTTTTCATTACTCTGACACTTCACTGTTTACATGGTGCTGGTATACGAATCCTCATCCTTGTGCATGCCAGGCAAACTCAGTAACCGCAGAACCCTGTCATATTGTTTTAAATAAGAATGAAACAAAAGAGTTAGGGGCTGGAGCGGTGGCTCAGTGGTTGGAACACTTGCCTGGCATGAGCCAGGACCCGGGTTCAAATCCCAGCACCACATACATAACTAAATGTCAGAGAAACAAAGGCCAGATGAAAAAATAAATTTTTCTCTCTCCCTCTCTCTTAAAAACAAACAAGACAAAAGAGTTGGGCACATTGGCATATGCCTAAACCCAGCTACTTGGAAGCAGGAGGTTGCAAGTTTGAGGCTAACCTGAGCAACGTAAGGGCTCTGGAATGGTGGCTCAGTGGTTAAAGCACTTGCCTGGCATGCGTGAGGACCCAGGTTTAAACCTCAGCACCACATACACAACTAAGTGTTGGAGAAACAAAAACCAGATGAAAAAATAAATTAAGTTGATTCTTTCTCTCTCTCCATCTTTAAAAAAATAAAAAAGGACAAAGGACTGATGTAGCTCAGTGGTAGAGTGCTCATGGATTTAATCCCTAGTATCAAAAAGAAGAAAAACCAGAAAGACCTCTGATCTACTGTCATATGGCACCCAGATAGGTATATTGGTGGCAGTGACCTTTCATTTCCTCCCCCTGCTCCCCTACCTCAGTTGTGCCTGAATACACAACTTCAGAAGCCACCAGAGAGAGATTCTGTATTAAAGATAAAAAGAGAACGTCTGCAATTTTGGCATTCAAAGCTCTGTCCCTACTTGGTGCTTGCTCTGGGCCAAAAACTCATTATTTCCAGGCCCTTCCTCTATGAACTGAGCAATGATTCCCAAAATGTAGTCCCCTGACTAGCATATTGACTTCATCTGGGATCTTGCTTGAAATACAGATTCTTAGTCCCCTCTAGACCTACAAAATCAAAAACTCTGGAAGTGGGCCAGTAATGTGTATGTTTAACAAGTATTCCAATTTTGATACATACCTAAGTTTTACTGTTTTAGCTAGTGGAGTTGTGCTGGGGAAACTTGTTAAAGCCAATTTTGGGCAAAAATTCTCAGGCAACTCAAGGAGCCACAGGTTTGAGAACCAAACAGGAGAAAGTGAAAGTCTCTTAAAGCACTCTTTATCTTCATTTTCTCTCTCTTTTCCACATCATTTATTCTGTCTTTTTTTTTTTTCCTTCTTCTGGAGCAGATCCTACACATGAGGGGACAGCAGAGGGCATGGAAAACATGGCAGATGCTGTCACCCATGCCCGATTTGTGGGCACAGATCCTGCCAGCGATGAGGTTGTCCTGATGAAAATCCTCCAGGTAAGCGGTAGGGGAAGGCAATCAAGATAATGGCCAGGGACTAGTCCCACCCGCTCTACTTATCCAAGGCAGCAGGCATCATGAAGCTGTGTTTTGACTCTACTGGAACTTAGAGACCAACTCTGTTTCCAAACAAGCAGCTCAGGTACCCAAAGTAAAAGCTTTTTCTGAGGAAAATAATTAAAAGCTTTAAATTAAATGAATTGATATCAAATGCTGGAAGACCTTCTCTGGCAGACTGTATCTGTGCCATCCATCTGTGGGCTCGTGGGTTAGGGCTGGAAGTACTTCTGAATTATGTCAGGGTCATGCAGAGGGAAGAAGTCAAGCTTCTGGGAGACACCTCTATTTAGCTGAAGTCACGTTGGCCAACCTTTTTTTTTTTTCCAGAGAGAGGGACAGTGAAAGAATCAATTTTATTATTAATTTTTCATGTGGCTTTCGTTGCTCCAACACTTCGTTGTGTACCTGGTGCTGGGGTTCAAACCTGCGTCCTTACGCGTGCCAGGCAAGCATCATAACCGCTAAGCCACCACTCTAGCCCTTGCTAACCCTTTTTAAATTCATCCCTGAGCTGGGAATGTTGCTCAGTGGTATAGCACTTGCCTAGCATGTGTGAGATCCCAGGTTTCATCCCTGGTGCTACAAAATAATAATTTTACACCCTTCAGTACTTCCATAGGAGATTGGAGAGTCTCTAGGCAGCTGTTCTCCCCACAGTTAAACCTCTTTTCATCCAGCCTGCCTTGCATCTCTCTCTTCCTGGCAGGTTCTACGGACTCTCTTGCTAACCCCAGTGGGTACCCACCTAACCAATGAATCTGTGTGTGAGATTATGCAGTCTTGCTTCCGGATCTGCTTTGAAATGAGGCTCAGTGGTAGGTACTTGCATACTGGTTCTTTTACCATTCTTGGGGCCAGTTATTGGTTGTGCTATAGGAAACTGTCTCTAAACTCCAGAGAGATGGAAAACTCAGGACTTTCTATCATCTACCTTGTGGAACCTTAGAGATCTAGAAGTCTCTGTGGTAGACAGTTGTGAAAGCTTGAATAGAGACCTCAACCCATTATGCTAAGATAGGAATAGGGATGCATCCCAGACTGACTCAGCCCCAACACCAAATCTCCCTCCTTGGGGATTCAGGAATTAACACTGGCCTGCCAACACCAGAGAACACATCTATGGTGACCCCCACACACACATATACCTTCTTCCTGACTCAGTAGTGCCACCTAGTGGGACAGTGAAGTTATGGCCACCAGACTGAGCTGGAGCTGGTTTTAATAAGTTTGGCATAATCCTTGGTAAACAAGGTTTGGTGGGGAGTCTGCTCTGAGAAACCTCCTGATAATAGCACAGCAAGTAATGACACCTGTGTTATTTGTTTTTGCCTGTGCAGAGTTATTGAGAAAATCCGCAGAGCACACTCTCGTAGACATGGTGCAGCTGCTCTTCACAAGGTAAACCTGCTGCTGTTTGCTTCAGCCCTGCTGCCCAGGCCTCTTGAGTCTGCCTGCTTTCACACAGCCACTTCAGGGACCTGTCCAACCCCACAGCCACATCAGAGGCCACTGGGATTATGGATAGGGGTAGTTCTCTGGGCCCAGGGTCACAGAGCAAGGGAGAAGGGATGGGGAGCTGATTTAGCCTCAGGAGGAGGAGGCTGCAGAGGGTTATTTAATCTAGGCTGACAGACCTAGTTCTGTTTTCCAAACTTGTGTGGTAGCAGCTGGGAAAGGGAACCCAGAAAAGAAGTCAAACTTCATGGAGTCTGGACCAGGTTACTGGGCTTCCAGAGCTCACCGATTTCTGTGGCAGAAGGCTAAGACTAGGGTGACCAACAGTCATGACAACTGATCTGCTAAGCCTCATCTTGGTTTGCCCAGGACTGTCTTGATTTTAGCAAAGCTTCCTCCTATCCTGCCAAACCTCTCAGTCTAGGCAAACCAAAATGGTTGATTTCCCCAGGTTAGGCCTCAGTCTGGGGCCTTTTCATACTAGACCTAACTGCCTGTTTTCTATACCTGGTGCACTCACTTTGGGAAGATTTGAAGGCTTTCAAATATCTCTCTGGGATTTCTTTTTGTACTCAGATCTATAGGTAATAATGCTTATTATCTAGACTAGACTGGCCCTAGACCCTGATGCAAAGAGTTTCTTCTCAGGCTCTCAAAACTTGAACCTGCTTTTTACTTCTTACTTTCTACCTAATCTCCTGGGATTTTGATAGTTTGCCCTCCCCCATCTCTTTGCTTCCAGCAATATTTTCCAAAGATGAAAAGAGACTCCACACTCCAAAGGCATTTAGCATCTTGCCGCAGTGACTACCTTCTTGGTCCATGTCATGCATCCCCCAAATGTCCTTGGCTCTTTGTTAAAACTCTGAGAAGATTGAAATTGGCCTGCTTCTCTAACTAACTTTATGTAGAAGGCAAGAATGCTCTTGGTCCAGAGTACTTTAGGCTGTGGCAGGCGTAGAGGAGGACATTTATCATTACCTCCAATGATAGTCCATGGGATTCTCTATCTTGTAGGTTACCTCAGTTTAAAGAAGAACCCAAGAGCTATGTGGGGACCAACATGAAGAAGGTAGGATCTGAGAGCTGATCTGCTATCCCTCATCCAAACCTTAATCTCCCAACTTCAGTGGTATGGCCCTTGTTTAGCAAAGACATGCTTTTGCCTAGACAGGTCTACTTGGAAACGAGCTCTCCTTTAGTGAGAAATCTATCCTCTCCCAGATACTACTCCTTCCCTAACTTTTCTTTTCTGGCATTTATTGATCCACCACATAAACTGGTGAGCCAGTCTTTTATGGAAATGCAGTAAGATCTATCAGACTGGCTAAAAATGTATGTTGACAAAGATAAAAGTCTGGCCATCCCCACAGAGTCAGCCTTGTTAGCAGCTAGGTGTCCTAGAGAAGTTATGCCCCAAATCCTAACCTAATACTGGGTTAGCCAGACCTCATGCCTGCTATAGTCCCTGCTGAAGAAATAAATCAAGCCAGACTCCAGATCAAAGGGTTCTTAGACTCCTAGGAGCAGAATGATGGTCAGAAAAATGGCCTCTTTCTATCTTGAACCAAAGCATGGACTTCACAGGTCTCTGATGAGGATTCTGTTTGCAGCCCTAAGAGTTTCTACCCATGGAGATAAACCTTGGCTGTTCAATGCATGCACCTGACCTTCCCCTGTCCCCTGCCATCCATTCCCATTCCTGCCCTGTGCCCTGTTGGCGTGTGTCTGAGTTTATTTCACTCTGTTTAAATCGTGCATTTGCCTGTCTTTCACAGATTTCTCCATGTCTCCTCAACAAACTGGAGCTAAGTAGTGGGGAGCAGACCAAAGCCCTGAACCAGTTAGAGAGGGTACTACTCTTTAAGAACCTCAAGGTCTCTCTCCCTCTCCCTCTCCTTTCCCCCTTATTTATTTATTTATTTATTTAAACGTTTATTTTTTATATGTAACATTTGGGTCCCATTTCTATTGTGTAGAGCACAACTTAGTCCTCCCTGGTAACACAGCTTGGCTTTGGAAGAGTTGCATGTGTTTATAGCTTTGCAGTGTTGGGAAATCTCCTGGGTCCTCTGATTGCCTATAGGCAGAAGGAAGCCGTGAGCATCCTATTGTAAGCCTAGAAAGGCTGTGTCCTGCTACCATTTTGTGGAAAAGCTAAGGTATACCATTTATAGGAAAACTACAGGAACCTCCAAGCAAGACCCTTTCCTTTTCTACCCTCTCCCTATCTGGCATAAAGAGCTTATACACAAGTCCCCAAGTCTATCAGGGTAGGTACCTGGACTGGGTTTGGAGGGGAAAAGGTAATCCATCTAGTGGGGCACTTTTTATTTCTTGATTACCATTAAAGGGATTGTTCTGAGGTTTAGGACTGTAGATTAAGAAAAAAGAAACCTGGTGCCAGGATAGCCCAGGACACTAGGAATGCCTTAGGATCTGCAAAGATGCCCTCTGTCCTTTCAAAGTCAAGATGCAGGAAAGCTGAGGGCTAAAAATTACCCAAATCCCCATATTCTGGCCTTAGGAAGAAGGAGAAAAGAGGGTAGGGGCTATCTACCATGAAAGTATGCATGCTAGAAGTATGGTTATGGACTTCCAGGTAATTGAAGATAAAAATAACAATGTTTGTATGTGTGTGTCCCTATCTAGATAGTCCATAAGCCTGTGTCCTCTTTGAATGCATTGTCTCAAGTTTCCTTTGTGTGCCTGCGTAGTCTCAAGTTGTAGCTCTCCTCAGTGACTGCTCAGCATGTTGTCATGATTATTAACCTAGGACCTGCTCTTTTTTCATAAAGCTTTTGCTGTCCTATGGAATACAGTTTTGTCCAGATAAGGTAGGATAGGGTTTCATGAACACCTACTGCCTGCCCCGCACCTTCTGACAAGGAAGAATTGCTAAACTTTTTCAAAGTTGAGACATTTGTGAGAACTGACAACCTTTTGGCACCTACTCCAGCCAGAAGGCCAAGAACACTCACTCAAATGACCACATTGGAGCTAGCTTTGCAGAAGAAAAGAGAGGTAAATAGGAAAGACTGATCCTAGTTTGGAAGGAATATCAATGATTTGACAGTCATTCTTAGTGGAAGGAGGATGAAAATGGGGGGTCCTACTGGAGAGAAAAGCTATTTCATAAAAGTGGATACAGTTGTTATTACTTTAAGCTCAGTGACAGTTACCAGTAAAGCCTGGAAGTCCTTGTTTTCCCTCATCAGTCTCTGGGACTTCTTGCTTTTCTACTTGTTTGGCTCACTCTTCTCCCAGAACATTTTAACCATGAACTTGATCTAGCTGAGCTTCAGTGGTTCCTGAAAAGAGCATCCTTCGGTTTCCTGTTTAGTTACAGTGCTCAGAACACTTGAAACTTAATTCTAGGCATATGACTGCAGGCATTTTGAAGATGGAGAAAAAATGAGTGTGAATCCAATGTGAGGCTGTTGCTATGTTAGTATGAGCTAAGGGAAAGGCTCAACATTTGATCCTCTCTTCTTTATTGAAAGGAGCTATGAGTAGGGAAGGAAGAATTATATGAATTCTAACCAAGGGATCAAAGATCTAGGAGTTTTGGGGAACTTGAGGAAGGGAATCCTGTCCCCAAATATCAGAATTAAACAATTAAACAATTGCCTTAAAATTGTATCTAGAAAGACCAGTAGTGAAAAGGACAAGAGGTCCCATTGCTACCAAAATCGGGAGCAGCAGAAATCAGGGTGGCAGCATGACGTGACCCTATATTCTTAACTCCACAGATAAACTGGAATGTCACTCTTTTCCGAACTCTAAAGAATTGTTCTTTGACCAATTTGATGCAGAAATTCCAGAGAGTAAAGGATGCGTTTCTGGTTTAGGTCCAGTCCACAGAACAATAAGAAAACTACAAGTCTGGACAGGAAAGAGTAGACTCTCATAGTTAGATAAGAACTAGGAATGAGAGGCTGCTTTGCAGAGTAGTTTCAGCTCACAAGTCCATTAGCCTATAGATCTGAGGCTCCAGGCAAAAAAGTGCCTGCCCTTTCCCTTTCTGCAAGAGGGTCATATATTGTTTACAGAACTCAGATAGTCTGCTTAATGTAACACCCAGGACCCAGGGAAGCAAGTGATAGTAAGTGTGCTGACTTGCCTTATCAATGACCAGCCCAGAAGCGGATTGTCCTCTGCCACACAAAGGCTGCCATGCCACCCTGAAATGGCAAATACAAAAACCAGTTTAGAGGGAAAAGAACAAAAACTCATGATCTAGATTCTTACTCCAGCATAGGTGGTATGGGGTTATAGCCTGTTTTCTAGAGACAAGGACTAAATGAAGAGAGATTTCTAGGGATAGAGTCTTAGTTTAAATACTCTTAGTTTAAGACCTAATGAAGTATGATATTTCCAGCTGAAAATGAGAGCAGGAGGCATGAGTGATTCATCCAAGTGGAAGAAACAGAAGAGATCCCCCCGGCCTCCACGTCATATGACCAGAGTCATACCAGGTACAGAGCTGCCTGCCCCCACTGGAACCACCTTATCCTCAAACCTCATTGGTGAGTATTTTAGGCTACTTCTTTTTTTTTTTTTTTTTTTTCAAGAGAGAAGGACAGTGAGAGAGGGAGAGACAGAAGAAAGAGAATCAATTTTTTTTTTTAAGAGAATCAATTTTTATTGAGCCTTTCACATAGTTTTCGTTGCTCTGATACTTAGCTGTGTACGTGGGTGCTGGGATTTGAACCTGTGTACATGCACATGTCGGGCAAGCGTCGTAACCACTGAGCCACTGCTCCAGCCCCAGCTACTTTCTCTTAATTAGAATAAGTAGTAGAAAAGATTCTTCAGGATTTTGAAATGGAAAACAAACCAACTAAGGGGCATTGGTCTTTTTGCTGGTAGCAAAAAGGGAAATGCCAGGTCAAATCAGACTGACCATTGAGCAACCTTGTAGTGACTTAAGGTTGTTCTCCTTTCGGAGGGACTCTTTCTATTCTAGAAACAAGTACATTCAGAGATGAACATGCAGAGTCCCAGTACCATGGAGGGTATATATTACCCACACAGTCTCTCTTCTCCTTCAAACTTCACTTACTTTTCTTGGCAGGTGGAATGCCCTTCATTGAGGTGCCCACATCCATCTCCTCCACAAGTTCAGAAGCTGCCTCAGCAGTGGTCAGTCCCTCTACAGACAGTGGTCTGGAATTTTCCTCCCAGACCACATCCAAGGAAGACCTCACTGACCTGGAACAACCTCACTCTCCAGGGTACAGCACAGCTGCAGAACCTGGGAGCAATGAGCTAGGAATTTCTGAGCAGCCTGACCCCCAGGTATTGCTTTGATTTCTAAAGGCCCCTCTCCAATCCATCACTGTGTGAACTGGCTTGATCCTTTGGATCCTGTATGCAGGCCTTGGCTAAAAAGGAAGTTGGGGTGAGGGTTCTTCCATGTTTTCCAAAAGTGGTCATGCTGTCCAGAAGACCTGCATCATGATTCACTATAAGAAGGAGCTCATAGATTTTATCAGGTTATGCATCTAGGTAGTACTTGGCCAAAGGGAGGGAGCCAGCCATGACTTGTTCTGGAAAGTAGTGATCTAAATCCTAAGCCTTCAAGAGTCTTCACACTTCTGGGGTTCTAGTCATAGTACATTAGTGATGCCTCAGGAGATGTTTTCCAAGTCCATCATACTCCCATTAGTTCATAAACCATTAAGCTAGTCCTATCTCTGCAGTTCACCAGAGACAGCTTAGAGGGAAGGTTCTTCAGGTAAGTAAGTTCTAGGTTTCGGTTGCCTCATCCCCTCTTCCTGTATCTGCTTGCTGCTGATCATAGCAGGAAGGGACCCATGTGGAAAAGGCCCAGTCAGCATCAGTGGAATCCATTCCTGAAGTTTTAGAGGAATGCACATCCCCTACTGACCACTCTGACTGTGCCTCCGTCCATGACATGGATTACGTCAATCCCCGGGGTGTGCGCTTTACACAGTCTTCCCAGAAAGAAGGTAGGTAATCTCTGGCACTACTTCTTACCCCCTCCTACCTGCTAAGCTGCCTGAACCTAGACCAGTTTAGACCAAGGTTACTGTTGGTCCTAATTCTAGGCCATTTTCTAGGCAGAAAATGGAATCAAGCCATAGAACTGTTGGCATGGATGGAGGCCTTCTCTAAATTATAGAGAGGAAGTTTGGTGGATGATAGAAACTGAGAGGGAAATCCTTCCAGAAATAAAGGATCATTGATTTTGATTCCTTCCAATAGTCTGCTCACTTCCTAGGGGATAGGAGGTTCTTGTCCTTGAAGAGAATCACTTACTTGAAATTGCCTTGAATAATGCAGGGCAGGCCAGGGTGAACCTGGCTAGCTGTTTCTTAGTAGAAACTCTTCTCATTACCTTCCCAGGCACAGCTTTGGTTCCCTATGGCCTTCCCTGCATCCGTGAGCTCTTCCGCTTCCTTATCTCCCTCACCAATCCACATGACCGCCACAATTCAGAGGTCATGATCCACATGGGGCTTCATTTGCTGACAGTGGCCCTTGAGTCAGCCCCTGTTGCCCAGTGCCAGACCCTCTTGAGCCTCATCAAAGATGAGATGTGCCGCCACTTATTCCAGGTAAGACCAGATAACTCAGGGCGCTGGTTGTTTTTCAGGGTCTCTCCAAGGCCAGGGGAGCATAAAGAGGTTTGGCTGATTGTGTAGAGTGTAGGTTCCAGGAAGGCACTCTCCCAGTTGGCCAGTAGTCATAATTAAAAGGTTCAAGTAAGTCCCTGAGGATTCTGGTAGTTGAGAGAAATACAGGAATGGCCTAGATATGAAGTTCACAGCACAGAACCTCAATGGCAGCTTCACCTGGTTTGTTTTCCTGCCTCTCTTGGTTGAGCCATGGTCACCTTCAGAAACCTCATGACTAGGGCTGGAGTGGTGGCTCAGCGTTTACAGCACTTGCCTGGCATGCAGGAGGATGCAGGTTCAAACCCTAGCACCATGTACACACAAATTGTCACAGTAACAAAAGCTACATGAAGAACTAAATAAAATTGATTCTTTCTCTCTCTCTCTCTCTCTCTCTCTCTCACTCTTCCTCTCTCTCTTTAAAATAAAAGAAAAAAGAAAAAAAAGAAACCTCATCATTTACCCTGATTTACCCTCCTCTGATCTCCAGCTACTCAGTGTAGAGCGGCTGAACCTGTATGCAGCTTCCCTACGAGTATGCTTCCTGCTGTTTGAGAGCATGCGGGAACACCTCAAGTTCCAGTTGGAGGTAAGGTTCTTAACCTTGGGAGCCCTCAGTATGGCGTCTTCAGTGTAGCCAGCTATGTTAGCTGCAGACATGGGATAGGTGTAGGAGGATGCTTTTCGCCTCCATAGCTTGGTTCATTCATTGACTGGCCTCTGTAGTGGAAAGGTTCCTAGGAAACCTTTTTCCAGAGAAAACTGGCTGACTGGAGAACTCAAATGTGAGGACTGGCAGGTAACCTCACCATGAATGGGAACAGCTTTTCAGCTCAGTAGTTCCAGCCAGCACTGCCCCTAAATTGCAAAAAAAAAAAAAAAAAAAAATTCTGAATAGAGCAGGTCAGACTCACGTAGAGAATACAAAAGGGAAACAGACAACTTCTTTGAGGTTAGGCATAAGGAAGAGAACCAGGCCTTATCCCCCAAGATGAGAACTAAAGAGGGAGATGTAAGTGGGAGTAGCGTGTCTAATACATACCTCCTGACTGAGTACCTGTAATGTTGTTCCTGTCCAATTTTTTCTTCCAATCCTGAATTCTTTCCCCACTCAAATGGTCTAGATGTACATCAAAAAGCTCATGGAGATCATCACTGTGGAGAACCCTAAGATGCCTTATGAGATGAAGGAGATGGCACTGGAGGCCATCGTACAGCTTTGGCACATCCCCAGCTTTGTCACCGAGCTGTATATCAACTATGATTGTGACTACTACTGTTCCAACCTGTTTGAGGACCTCACTAAGCTGCTGTCCAAGGTGCTGAATGTTATTAATGGCCTCTAGACTGAATATTCTGTTAAGGAAATTCCACTGCAGGGGTGGAAAACAGGAAGAACGAAGGCATTTTCTTTCCCTTTTTTTTTTTTTTTTTTTAAGTAATTTTTATTTAGTTTTTCATGTGACCTTCATTCCTCGGACATTTCATTGTGTTCATGGTGCTGGGGTTTGAACTCACGTACTCCACATGCCAGACAAGCCTTATAACTGCCAACCCACTGACTGCTCCAGTCCCTTTCCTGTTTTTTTTGTTTTTTTTTTTTTAAGAGAATCAATTTTATTTATTTTTCAATCTTGCTTTTGTTTCTCAGACATTTAGTTGTGTATGTGCTGCTGGGGTTTGTATCCGGGTCCTTGCACATTGCCAGGCAAGCACTCCAACCTCTGAGCCACCTTTCCAGCCCCACAAAGGCATTTTCTAAGAGCAGTGGAGAAGTCCTAGGTTTTAGAATTTTGGGGGAAATAATGAGTTAAAGTGTAAAGTACTTAACCTCAAACCTAATGGATCTGTTTACTTTCCAGAATGCCTTCCCTGTATCTGGTCAGCTCTATACAACACACCTACTGTCTCTCGATGCCCTATTGACAGTGATTGATAGCACTGAATCCCACTGCCAGGCCAAAGTCCTCAACAACCTCACCCAGCAGGAGAAGAAAGAAACAGCCAAATCCAGCCAAGAAGCAGTAGATGGACCCAGAGAAGCCTGTAATAGTAAGAGAAATTTTTTATGGCATAAGAAGAAGACAGAGATTAAAGCATATAGAACTGCTATCCCTAAAAGATCCAGGCCCTGCCCTTTCCCATCCCTGTACCTGCCTACACTGTAATTAACCTTCTCCATCTCCTCCTTGAGACTGAGGAGATTAAACATAAGGGGAAATGACCAGGTACTACCTTTGTTAAATTAGAGAATCTAATTCTTGGCCAGCATAGAACAGTGACTGCTTACTTTGACTTGAATTTGCCCTGTCAGTGCTGGTGCCCTGTATAGGCACTTACAGATCTTAGCTTGAGATTTGACCTCTCCTGCAGTCCTGCTTAGCTTCACACCCTTAAGTCTTAATATATCCTTTTCTATTACCAGATGAGAGAGCAACCAGTGATGGGAAAGCTATATGCATAGCCCCAGATGTTCCAGGCCTACATCTGCTGAGTGGAGGGCAGCTGCTGGCAGAACATGGGAAGCAGGGATGCAGTGATCTGGAAGAAACTGGAGACTCTGGGGGTGGGTACTGTCCATGACCCTAATCCCCCTCATCTGGAGGGCATGGTGGGAAACAAAGGAAGGGGAGCAGAGTAGCCTAGGGAAGTATTGGAGTGAGCCTGAGAAGCTTACCTTGGCTTTAAACTCAAAAGAAAGAAAACATTTGGAGCCTTAGAAGGTAGGATTTCTAGGGGTAGACTAGTGAAGACAAGAACATTTCTGAGGTTCCTCCTATAGGGAATGTCTCAGAGACATTCCAAAAGTCATTATTCTGATTAGGTCTTATGGGCTTTTCCCTTTCCTCCTTCCATTAATAGCTGACAAAAAGTTTACCCAGAAGCCACCTCGATTTTCCTGTCTCCTGCCAGATCCACAGGAACTAATCGAAATTAAAAACAAAAAGAAGGTATGTATGTTCATACATATATTCCCCAGAGTCCAGCTTTGCCCATCTCTGTCTAGATATCCTTTGTAGGGTTTCCTTCCCAAAGGATGAGCATAAGGATGAAGATGAGGGAGATCCTAGCAGCTCATTATATAAGCTTCCTAAAGTTAGTCTTTAGGCATGTTGGGACTTCAGCAATCTCCCAGTCTCCTTTGAATGCTCTCCCTTACTCCTAAGCCATGTAGCTAAGCAATGCTGTTGTTTGCCCCTGGGAAAATACTGCTCCAGCCAAGTGTTACTGGTAATGGTGACAGGAGCCCTGGGAGCTGGTGTCATATGGATCACCAAAGATTATTGGTCATCAGCTCTGATATGATGGTTGGCAATAAAAGGGAATTGACATTTATTCTGGTACTTTAGTAAAGTTCAAATAACTGTTTCTGCTTTTGGTTTTCTTAACACAAAGAAAACCTTTTATTAACTCTTCCTCTTATTGCCAGTCTAAATGACTTTAGCTTGTATGTACTCTTGATTACAGGGCTATGACTGGGAACATAGGGAGCAGAGTCATCATCGCAATTAGTCCATCTTGAACTTCAAACACAGGGCCTTAAGAGATAAGCAACCAAAAGAATGAAGGGGAATCTAACTAAGCTAAGCTATAAACAAGATGCTGGTCATCAGTAGATGCCAGGGATGAGTATAAAGCTAAAGAGAAACCAGATGGATGCTCTGGTACATACCTATAATCCCATTAACTCGAGAGGCTGAGGCAAGTTCAAGGCTAGCCTCTGCAACCTGGGAAGACCTTGTATCAAAATAAAAATTTTATAAAGGGAGTTCTGAGGATTTTGCACAGTGCTGCTTCTATTTTTACCAAGTGCCCGAATTCAGTCCCACAGTATTGCAAAAACAAAACACAAAACACTGCAGAATTCTCTGATTTCCTTCTACGATCTCCCTGATCCCCAAGATAGAGGAGAGGATGCACGCAGAAAAGGAGTGGCAAGGAGCCCCTCAGCCACTTTTTTTTTTCCCCCAATCAGGAAATACCAGGGATTTAACCCAGGGGCACTTTACCACTAAGCCACCTTCTCAACCCTTTTAATTTTTGAGATAGGGTCTTACTAAATTGCTTAGGGCCTCAAACTTGCAATCCTCCTCTCTCAGCCTCCCAAGTCCCCGTCGCTGGATTACAGGCATATACCACCACGCCTGGCTCCTCAGCCACTTTTTTGGGGTTTGTTTTTTTTTTTTGTACCAGGAATTGAACCCAGTGGCATTTAACCACAGAACCACATCTCCAGCCCTTTATTTTAAAGAGAAGGAGAAAGAGAGGAAAGAGAGAACTTTATTTTTATATTTTCATCTAATCTTTGTTTCTCCAGCACTTGGTTGTGTACATGGTGCTGGGGTTTGAACCCGGGTCCTCACATGCCAGGCAAGTGCTTCAACCACTGAGCCACTGCTCCAGCCCCTTTATATTTTTTTATTTTGAGACAGGGTCTTGCTAAGTTATTCGGGGCTTCACTAAGTTGCTGAAGCTGGCTTTGAACTTGTGATCCTCCTGCCTGAGTCTCCTGAGGCACTGAAATTACAGGCCTGTGCTGCCATGCCCAGCTTGTCAGCCACTGTTAACAAGAGGTTGGGGGAGAAAGCTAAGGCCAATTTGACCCAGTCTTAGTTGTGGAGTCACAAAGAACCGTGTTCTAGGGGCCCACTAGATGGCTAGCTGTGGACTGTGGTGAAATAAAGTGCTACCTTGTCTGATTCAGGGGCAGAACAGTTCCTGATGCCTGTAGTCTCTCTCTTCCAGTTGCTAATCACTGGTACAGAGCAGTTCAACCAAAAACCAAAGAAGGGGATCCAGTTTCTGCAGGAGAAAGGCCTCCTCACTATCCCAATAGATAACACAGAAGTAGCCCAGTGGCTCCGAGAGAACCCTCGGCTGGACAAGAAAATGATTGGAGAGTTTGTGAGTGACCGCAAAAACATTGACCTGCTGGAGAGTTTTGTGAGGTGAGGAAGCTATATGAAATGTGAAGGCTGGGTGTGTAGCTCAGTGGTAGAGTGCTCACCTAGCATGCTTCTGGGCCCTGGGTTCGATAACCACCTCCACAAAAACAGAAAAAAGTATAACACATAGTTGGTGTTCAATCTGGAGGAAATGGCATCCTTTCCTCAAAGCTGTCTAAGTTCCTGCTGACAACCAAGTCACATACTCTTCCCATGATTTATATCTGGGGGGCCAAAAAGGGACTCTAATGAGATCGTTCTGGAAACCTCTCCATTCAGCATGGAGAGCATTGTAAAAGGGTGGAGCAAGGTTCCAGGGGCACAGGTTTCTAGACAAGTCTGTTGATGTTACAGATGCTAAGGTTATGGATGTTATTAGGGATGGCAAGGAGATAATGGCCTTTGCCAGATCCTTTAGCCTCCTCAGTTCCAGTAAGAGAAAATTAAGAGAACTATAACAGGGAACCCTGATGTGTGCAGTTTCCATATATCCAGCCTCTTCATTCTGCTTCCTTTCCCTATAGCACCTTCAGCTTTCAGGGTCTGCGGCTCGATGAAGCTCTCCGCCTCTACCTGGAAGCTTTCCGTTTGCCTGGGGAAGCACCAGTCATCCATAGGTTGCTGGAAGCATTCACAGAGCACTGGAGGGTGAGTCTGAGTGACAAGTGCTAAACCCTGGATCTCAGATCAGTTTGAAGGCTTCTGTGGCCCCCAGCTAAACAACCCAGGTGCTATCTGCTAAGGCTAAGAATAACATCCATGAGCTTTCCTTGGAAAGACCAATTTTTATTAAGGAGTTGAGAAGAGGTTGACCACTTTCTGGGTGGTACCAACACTGACCAATGGGATGGTAGTGAGGGTTTAATTGGCCAAAGAAAGGCATTGACACAGGTGGGATCTTTGCTTTTTCAGAATTGTAATGGCTCCCCATTTGCCAATAGCGATGCCTGCTTTGCCCTGGCCTATTCTGTCATCATGCTTAACACAGACCAGCACAACCACAATGTTCGCAAACAGAATGCACCCATGACCCTGGAGGTAAGCTCGGGTTCCAACACAGGCATAGAAGATCCAGCACAACTTTGGATATAGCAGGAAGGGTTCTCTCCAAGAGAATGAGGGAGGGCCAGCCAATCCAGAAGAGGAACTGGGATGGGGAGGTGGGTTCTTTCACTTACTATTTCCTAAGTCCTATTTATCACAGACCCAGGAGTTCCTTGGGTGGGGCTTCAGCATTTACACAAGGTGGGGAGAAAGCTTACTGGCCTGTCTCTAGGAGTTTCGCAAAAACCTAAAAGGTGTGAATGGAGGCAAGGACTTTGAGCAAGACATCCTGGAGGACATGTACCATGCCATCAAGTGAGTATATATGGATAATAGGGTAACATCTCTGTTAATGAGAACACATTGCTTCCTTTCCCAGTTTTTAGAGTGGTGTCAGACTGCAGTGACTCACTTGCCCTGGGACTTGAGCTGTGCAACCCACTCTTCTGCCAGTGCATTTCTTCCTTAGAGAAGATTGAACAACATTGAGACTCTGGTACTCTAAGCCAGGGTCCAAACTGCTTCTCTTCTTCCCCTCTCCCCCACACCCCACCCTCTTTTCAGTACTAGGGATTAAGCTCAGGGATGTTTTACCTCTGAGCTACATCCCTATCCCCTTCAAATGTTTGTTTGTTTGTTTCCTTTGGATACTGGGAATTACACTCAGGGCCACTTTACCGCTGAGTTAGTTGCTCAGGTTGGCCTCGAATTCACAGTCCTCCTGCATCAGTCTCTGAAATCTTTATGTTATTTTTTAATGTGTTGCTAAGTTTCATATTCAAGGCCTCACACAAGTTAACATATGTTCTACTACTGAGCTACATCCCCAGCGCAAACTGCCCCTCTTAAGTGGGATAGTATAGCCCCATTTCCTGAACCTAAAGCAGCTGGGTTTTCCTAACTAGCTCACAGGGTGCATTCATTCTCTGACTGGTAGAGATCTCAGGATGGGTACTAGAGGGTGAAGCTTGGGTCAGAAGTCAGAGTCAGAGAAGGACTCTTAATTCTTTACTGTAAATCAGAAAAGTGGAGAAAATTATTTGTCCTATCATACCCAGAAAGAATATGAGATCTTACTACAGAACTGAAGTCCCCACTTAAAGACAGGCCCCTTGTCCTAGTTTAGAACGATTCAGGTTCACAGCAGTGCTCTCACTACTTTCTGTTTCTTTTCTTTTCTTTTCTTTTTTAAGAGAGAAAGACAGTGAGAGAGAATCGATTTTTATTGAGTTTTTCACATGGCTTTCGTTCCTCTGACACTTAATTGTGTACGTGGGTGCTGGGGTTTGAACCCATGTACTTGTGTGTGCTGGGCAAGCACCATAACCACTGAGCCACCACTCCAGCCCCTACTTCTTCTTTCTTATCTCCTGACAGGAATGAGGAAATTGTAATGCCTGAAGAACAGACAGGCTTAGTTCGTGAGAACTATATGTGGAATGTGCTGCTTCATCGAGGTGCCACCCCTGAGGGCATATTCCTACGTGTACCTCCTGGCAGCTATGATCTTGACCTCTTTACTATGACCTGGGGTCCCACTATTGCTGCTCTCTCTTATGTCTTTGACAAAAGTCTTGAGGAGACAATCATCCAGAAAGCCATCTCAGGCTTCAGGTAACCCAGCCTCGGCCTTGAATCCTCACTTCCTTGTACTTCTCCCAGTAAACATGGTTGCCTCCATTCCTGTTTGACTCCTACTCTTACTTTCATTAGAATGAGGTTTCTCCTGAGTTTGTGGAGGGGAAACTGAGGTTAAGAACAACTCAGTTGTAAACTGAGTTTCAGATGAAAGGTTTTCTGAGACTAATTGGGGAAAGGCTACCTGGCCTTCCAGTGACACTTTTTGTGGGGGGGTTGATATTACAGGAAATGTGCCATGATCTCCGCCCACTATGGCCTCAGTGATGTGTTTGACAATCTCATCATCTCCCTCTGCAAATTCACAGCTCTCAGCAGTGAGGTGAGTAGGGGCAGACACTGTACTTAGATTTCCAAGGAGGACCTTTTAGCCATGGATCTACCTTTATTTGCACCAACCTCTCAGCTACACCAGAATTTAGCCATTTCTGTCTTGCATACTCTGGAATGAGAATAGTATTACCTCACGTAATAGGATGGAAGAGGACATGCAAAAATGACCAAGTTTGCCCTTCCCACCATTATTTTAGGAAATGGAAGCAAAGGACCCTTGGAACCATAGGCCTAAGAGAATCTCCCTTTGAGACATTAGCCAGACCCTACCTTTTTCTCATCCTCTTTTTCAGTCTATTGAGAACCTGCCCAGTGTATTTGGAAGCAATCCTAAAGCCCACATTGCAGCCAAGACAGTATTCCATTTGGCCCATCGTCATGGTGACATCCTGCGGGAGGGATGGAAGAATATCATGGAGGCCATGCTTCAGCTTTTCCGAGCCCAACTGCTACCCAAGGCTATGGTGGAGGTAATTTTCTTGGTAGATGAGTGAACAAAGAAAGAATCTCCTCACTTTGTGCTATCTACATATATCAAACTGATTGAGAGTAGCACTGGACCTGATATCTGCCATCTGCCAAAACAGATTTTGGGGGTAGCCATAAAGGAAGAATGGTAGAAGCCATTACCAGTCACCACTTGGAAGAGGTATAATAGGGCAGAGGGCTACAGGAATAAAGCTAGAGAACTTTACTTGGAGGGCAAGAAACGCAAAGGGCATCTACAAAGAAATTATTCTTGACCTACTTTTCCAGGTAGAAGATTTTGTA
This sequence comes from Aplodontia rufa, assembly GCA_004027875.1. NCBI lineage: Eukaryota > Metazoa > Chordata > Mammalia > Rodentia > Aplodontiidae > Aplodontia > Aplodontia rufa. Next base: position 17,704 of record PVKS010012183.1, on the reverse strand, counting down.
GATCCCAATGGCAAGATATCTCTACAGCGGGAAGAGACACCATCAAACAGGTAAGAACAGACCAGAGGTTAAGAACTTAGTGGGAGGGGGCTGGAGCAGTGGCTCAGTGGTTTCATCGCTTGCCTGCAAGCACGAGGACCCGGGTTCGAACCCCAGCACCACGTACACAACTGAGTGTTGGAGCAGCTAAGGCCATGTGAAAAACTGAATAAAATTGTTTCTCTCTTTTCTCTGACTCTCTCTTTAAAAAAAAAAAAAAAAGAACTTAGTGGGAGGGCTGGAGTGGTGGCTCAGCGGTTACAGTGCTTGCCTAGCAGGCGCAAGTACGGAAGTTCAAGCCCCAGCACCACGTACACAATGAAGTCTTGGAGCAATGAAAGGCACATGAAAACTAAATAAAATTGGTTCTCTCTTAAAAAAACAAAACAAAAGAACTTAGTGGGAGAATAACAACTTTGAGACTTACCATGACATGTACCCCTTTTCCCACAGAGGAGAGTCAACAGTACTGAGCTTTGTGAGCTGGCTGACACTGAGTGGTCCTGAGCAGTCAAGCATGCGGGGCCCATCCACTGAGAACCAAGAAGCCAAGAGAGTGGCCTTGGACTGTATCAGGGTAACTTCTTGCCCCACCCCTAGTGAGAAAACTTAAATCCCTCCCTATTGAGCAAATGTGGCCCTGTGAATGGGAGAATAGAAACATTAAGGACTTGTGATCAGGATGACTGGCTCCCTGTCTCCCTCGCTCTTGGAGACATTTTCTTTCCTTCAGTTCTTAGTCACAGACCCCGTCTCTCTTGCATCTCTTCTAGCAATGTGACCCAGAAAAGATGATCACAGAAAGCAAATTCCTTCAGTTAGAGTCACTGCAGGAGCTCATGAAGGTAAGGATGAAGAAAGGAAAGAGATGAAAGGACTGACTTGGTCTGGGAAGAGTGACAGAGGCAGTGATGTATACTTTAATTTCTACTGGGGGAGAACCAATTCCCACCATTTCCTCTATGCCTGCTTTCCTACTGCTATTCCCTTCCAGGCTTTGGTCTCAGTGACACCAGATGAAGAGACTTACGATGAGGAAGATGCTGCTTTCTGTCTAGAAATGCTGTTAAGGATTGTGTTAGAGAACAGGTAGGCGGTTGGGCATGGTGGTGCACACTTCTCATCCCATCTACTCGGGAGGCTGAGGCCAGGAGGATTGCAAGCTCAGAGCCAGCCTCAGCAACTTGGAGAGGCCCTGAGCAATTTAGTGAGACCCTGTCTCCAAATAAAATATAAAAATGGGTTGGGGATGTGGTTCAGTGGTTAAGTGCCCCTGGGTTCAAACCCTAGTACCAAAAAACGAGAGAGAGAATAGGTGGGAAAAATGCACATGAGGACAGTCTTTAGGCAGATCCTGTTCTCATGCCAAAGGGATGGAAGTCATATTGCTGAATGGGCTCTGGGGACAAGAAATAGTAAGGGGGAAGTTTGTTCAGTATAGCTGCTGCTTAGGGTTTAATACCAATGAGCCATGAAAGACCTAGGAGACTTAACACCCAGTGGCCTCTCCATCTGAGATGATCCTCATCCCTTATATTCTATGAAGGGACCGTGTGGGCTGTGTATGGCAGACTGTTCGAGACCATCTGTACCACCTCTGTGTCCAGGCACAAGATTTCTGCTTCCTTGTGGAGCGGGCAGTGGTTGGGTTGCTGCGCCTGGCCATTCGGCTGTTACGGAGAGAAGAGATCAGTGGCCAGGTAAAAGAGTACATCTGGAAGGGTGGGTAGTTATGTAAGGGACTAAGTCCACAGTGTCGATTATTAACATGGCCTAAGACAGAGTGTACACAAGCCTAGTGACTAAGCACAGTACTGGTGCACTCTCATAGGTCGTGTTGGGAATGAGCCTGGAAAAGCCTTAGGTATGAAGTTAGTGCCCTGTGCCTCTATAGACTTCTCTGAGTCTACTTTGTAGAGTTAGACTACTGCTGCTTTGTAGCATTCCCAGCCCTATACCTGGTTTCCTGACCTTCCTGAAATCACCTGGCTAAACTACAAAAAACAACTATCACAGAAGTAATTAGTGAGTTTAACATTACACAAAAATTAATTGTATTTCCACATATGGAAGCTGAATTTTAAAAATGCAATACCTCTCATAAATGCATCAAATACACATAATAAAACACAGATGCCAGGCGTGGTGGCACATACCAGTATTCCAGTGGCCCAGGAGGCTTAAGCAGGAGGATTGTGATTTGAAAGCAGCCTAAAAAACTTAGTGAGACCTTGTCTCAAAATAAAAGATAAAAAAGGCTGAGAATGTGACTCAGTTTTAAAGCAGCCCTCGGTTCAATTCCTGGTACCAAAAAAAGGGGGAACAGATTGGAGCAGTGGCTCATTAGTTACACCACTTGCCTGGCATGTGTGAGGACCCTCATTCAAACCCCAGCATCACATACACAACTAAGTATCCAAAAAAAAACACCCAGAGGGGTTTTGAGGGAGAGAGAGGGACTGAGAAGGAGAGAATCAATTTTATTTTTAGTTTTTCTTGTGTCTTTCGTTGCTCTAACACTTCCCTGTGTATGTGGTACTGGGGTTTGAACCTGCATCCTCGCGCATGCCAGGCAAGCACTATAACCACTGAGCCACCACTCCAGATCCTCTTTCTCACTCTCTTTAAAACAAAACAAAACAAAAAAAAGTATATAGGATTTATATACTGAAAATTACAAAATGCTATTCAAAGAAATCAAAGAAGATCCAAATAAATAAGGCTATATACCATATTCAACAAAGTAAAGATAGCAGTTCCTCCAAAATCAATCTGTAAGTTTAATACAGCTCCTTTAAAAATACCAGCAAGGTTTATTGTAGACATAGCCATACTGATCTAAAATTTAGATGGAAAGGCCCTACAATGGCAATTTGGGCAAAGAATAAAGTGAAAAGAATCATTCTTATCTAATACTAAGATTATTGTATAGCTACAACAATCAAGATTAGGTAGTACTAGTAGAGGGATAAATACATAGATCCAAGGAATAGCATAGAGAACGCATGAATAGATACATAAATATGTTCAGCTGATTTTGATCAAATTATTTTATTTTCTTTATAAAAATTACAGTCTTTGGTATATTATAACATCACAAAATGGACTAAGGGTTTTGTTTTTTGTTTGTTTTTGTTTTGTTTTGTTTTTGAGACAGTGTGAGTTATTTTTTATTTTTTCATCTTGTTTTTGTTTTTCCTTCACTTAGTTGTGTATGTAGTGCTGGGGATATTTCCCAGGTAAATCTCTGAAGTTGGGAATGAGAACCACTGGACTGTTTATGACTCTATTAGTTGACCCTAAGGAATAGCCTTTCCAACAAATAGTGCTGGAGTGATTGAAATCCATGGATGGAAAAAAACCAAATGAACCTCTTTTGACCCAAACCCTATACTCTGCAGAAAAGTTAACTCAAATAGATTAGATTTTTTTTTTTTTTTTTTAAGGAGAGATGGACAGTGAGAGAGAGAAAGAGAGAATCAATTTTATTTAGTTTTTCATGTGGCTTTCTTTGCTCGGACACTTTGTTGTGTATGTGGTGCTGGGATTCAAACTTGCATACTTATACAAGTATGCAAGCACTATTTGTTGAAAGGGCTGTCCTTCCTTCATTGAATTGTTACATCTTGGTAAGAAAATCAGCTGAGGGCTTGGAGCGGTGGTGGCTCAGCCGTTTCAATGCTTACCTTGCATGCTCAGGGACACTGGTTTGTACCCCAGCACCATGTACACAATGAAGTGTCTGAGCAATGAAAGCCACTTGAAAAACTAAATAAAAAATTGATTCTCTCTTTCACTCACTGTCCCTCTATCTAAAAAAAAAACAAACAAAATCAGCTGAACATATTTATGTGTCTATTCGTGGGTTGGTTTTTTTGTTTGTTTTTTGCTTTTTTATTTGTGGGTTTTTTATTCTGTGCCATTGATCTATGTATCTTTCTCTCCACTACTACTACCTAATCTTGATTAATTGGACTTCATCAGTATTAAAAACTTTTAAGAACCTGTGTGAAGAGAATGAAAAATTACTGACCAGTAGCAAATATTTGCAAATCATAAATTTGAGAAGAAATAAAAAACAAAGAAAAAAATGCCAAACATAAATTTGAGAAGGGGCTAGCATCTAAAACATAAAAATTCCCAAAACACAACAGTGATAAAACAATCCAATTTGAAAATGGGCAAAAGATAAGACCAGACAGTTCACCGAAGAAGACATACAAATAACAAATAAAAATGCAAAATGGCATTCGGCATCATTAGCCATCAGGGAAATGCAATTTAAAACCATAATAAGACATCACTACACACTTATAAGAATAGTTGAAGTAAAAAACACAATACCAAATGCAAGAATACAGAGAAACTGGACTATTCGTACATTGGTAGTGCGAATGCAAAATAGTATAGCTACTCTGTTGGCAGTTTCTTATAATAGTGGCAAATCGGCCTTATTTTGTCAATATCCATGTATGCAATGAATATGTAACAATGATTCCCTCCAATATGTATGACTATGTTGAACAAAAAAAAAAAAGATTAATAGGACAAGGTTCCTGCCCTCGAGGAGCTTTGTTAGACTAGTGTGGTAAATGAATGTCCTGAAAACAAAAAATGACAACAAAAAAACCCCACAAATATGCAGTTACCATACACCCCAGCAATTTCACTCTTGTGAATTTATCCCAGAAAATTGAAAGCTTATTTTCTCATAAAAACATGTACATGAATATTCGTAGATATTTTATTTGTAGTAGCCAAAAACTGGAATCAGCCCAGATGATTTTCCATAAATAAATAAACCATGTTACACACATACCATGACATGCTTTTTTTTTTTTTTTTTTTTTTTTTAAAGAGGGACAGAGAGAGAAAGAGAGAATCAACTTTAGTTTTTCATGTGGCTTTTGTTGCTCCAAGCCTCTGTTGTGTACATGGTGCTGGGGTTTGAACTCACGTACTCGCACGTGCCAGCCAAGCACCACAACTGCTGAGCCACTGACCGCTCCAGCCCTATGACATACTGTTAAGCAGTTTGTTTATTTTTCCATCTGGCCTTCGTTTCTCAAACAGACATTTAGTATATACGTGGTGCTAGGGTTCAAACTCAGGTCCTTGCGCGTGCCAGGCAAGCACTTTAATTGCTGAGCCACTGCTCCAGCCCCAAAGCAACAGACTGATACACACAACAACTTGGATGGATCTCCAGGGAATTATACTGAGTGAAAAGTCAAGTTCAAAAGGTTATATTCTAGCTGGTTATGGTGGTGCACACCTATAATCCCAGAGACTCAGGAGGCTGAGGGAGGAGGATCATAAGTTCAAGGCCAACCTCAACAACTTAGTGATGGCCTAAGCAATTTAGTCAAACCCTGTCTCAAAATAGAAAATAAAAAGGGCTGGGGATATAGCTCAGTGATAAAGTGCCCCTGGATTCAATTCTCAGTACCAAAAAAAAAAAAACTATACAGGTGGCAAAATTATGTAGAACTTGATACACATGTACACACATACATATGAATACAAGAAAACTAGGGAAATACTAATAAAATCAGTGGGTTGTATCACTGTCAGTAACCTGGTTGTGATAGAAGACAAGACCAGCAGCAGTGCCTGAAGTTGGGTCCTAGCTAACCTCACTGGTTAAAGAGGCTGATGAGGAAGAAGGCTAGCCTTGAAACAATGTGCTCCTTCCCCATTTCCTGCTCCCCACCCTTATTCCAGGTGCTGCTTTCCTTGCGCATCTTGCTACTAATGAAGCCCAGCGTGCTGTCCAGAGTCAGTCACCAGGTTGCATATGGGCTCCATGAACTTCTTAAGACCAATGCAGCCAACATCCACTCCAGTGATGATTGGGCTACCCTCTTTACACTGCTGGAATGCATTGGCTCAGGCGTGAAGCCTCCAGCTGCTCTGCAGGCCACAGCCAGGACTGAAGCACCTGATGCTGGTAAGCCCTTTCCCAGGGAGACATTCCCTAATGGAAAAATAGCTATGGCCCCAGGAGTTGGGACAGGAAAACAAAACACAGGTTATTCCCATGCAGCAGATGAATCATGCCTGGCTTCTACCATCTGCTTCTAGAATTTCCAGTGCCTGGTGACTAGTTACCCGCAAGTTAAATAGCATGAAGGCAAGCAGGCCATGCAAAAATCTGTGAAGCCAGGCTTCCTATTGTCCTGAGGACCATTTTACCAGAAGCCCAAATTAGCTTGCTCTCCTGTTTGGTCAAGAGAGAAACTGTCCAGGCCTCAGCCCTCTGATGACAGGGCTGAAAGTAAGCCAGGTCAGAGAGAGCAGAGGCCAGGCCCCAACACCTTTCTTCTGAGAACCTAAATTGTCCTTTGTCCAAATGTCCCATCTCTACCTTGACTCTGCCCTTCTCCCTGCCTGGCTTAGGAGCCCAGTCAGACAGTGAGCTACCATCTTATCATCAAAATGATGTGAGCCTGGACCGAGGGTACACTTCTGACTCGGAGGTCTATACAGACCATGGCAGACCTAGCAAGATTCACCGGTCAGCCACAGATGCTGATGTGGTCAACAGCGGTTGGTTGGTGGTGAGTGAGGGTATGGGTAGCGGCTGAGTCCTCCCTCCTGGTCCTGTGAGAAAGAATCCTGGTCCTTGGAGAGGGCATCTAGCGGGGAGTAAGGGGTCAAACCTGTGTCCCCAGCTTGTACCCTATGTACTTCACAGGTGGGAAAGGATGACATTGATAACTCCAAGCCAGGACCAGGGCCCAGCCGGACAGGCCCTTCACCCCTGGTCAATCAGTATAGCCTTACAGTGGGTCTGGACCTGGGGCCACATGACACTAAGTCCCTGCTTAAGTGTGTGGAATCACTGTCCTTCATTGTGCGTGACGCTGCCCACATCACCCCTGACAACTTCGAGCTGTGCGTCAAGACTCTCCGCATCTTTGTGGAGGCCAGTCTGAATGGCGGTGGGTCACCTGGTGAAGGGGCAGTGGGGAATGGCCACACAGATATACAGGGGTAGGGGGGTGAAGAAGGGAAAGAGTGGGGCAACTCTGCCTGTGACTGTAGAAATGTGACCTGGGTCTGGCTCTGCTCAGGGTGCAAGTCACAGGAGAAACGTGGCAAGAGTCACAAATATGACAGCAAAGGGAACCGCTTCAAGAAGAAATCTAAGGAGGGTTCAATGCTTCGACGACCTCGAACCTCCAGCCAACATCCCACTCGGGGCGGGCACAGTGACGATGAGGAGGATGAAGGTGTGCCTGCCAGCTACCATACGGTGTCTTTACAGGTCAGTCAGGACGTAAGTATGGCTCCCATTACTTCCTCTCTGCCCCTGCACCTGAGACTGGGATACTGGGTGGGGCCAGGGAAAGCCAGAACTGAGAGGAAGGGCCTGTGTATTCTGCCCAGGCCCTCTCACTACCACCTCCACAATATTGCCCTTATCAAACATCCCCTGTAAGTCTTTGATTGCTTAAATTTATTTTTAAATTAAGGTTTACTTATTTTTTGAATAGGTAATATATGCACATGGTGGTACAAAGTTCAAAAGGTATAAAAGGGTAAACTGATAAAAGTAAGTTTCCATTCCGTTCTTGTCCCCAGCTACAAAGTTCCCCTCATGTGAGGCAACCATGTCACCCGTTTCTTGTCTATTCTTCCAGAGTTGTTCTGTGTCTATTCAAGGCATGTAAAATTGATCTTATAAGTTGACTTTATATCACTAAATAAATGGAGAAACAATTGCCTTAACTAGAACAACCTTAGAAAAGTAATGAAAATACCCCAGTACTGCCAAAAAGAAAAAAGAGATAAAAATAAAAAGTATTAAATTTGGCCACACTACTGCCCAACGAAAGCCTCTGAGGCTAAGGTTTGCTTTGTTTTTAAAAAGAGATCAACAAAAAACAAGGCTTTTTGAGTTGTTAGAAGGCATAAAATAGAATTGAAACAAATGTACTTTTCTCCCTGTGATTCCATGTTGTTAAATCTTAGTCTATACATCTCCTAAAGCCTTTTGTACCCTAGTAACTCCTGACTTTAAGAAACAACCAAGGGGGCTAGAGCTATGGCTCAGCAGTTATGACACTTGCCTGGGCATGCATGAGGACTCAGGTTCAAACCCCAGCACCACATACACAATTAAGTGTTGGAACAACAAAAAAACTGATGAAAAATAAAATTGATTGTTTCTCTCTCTTAAAAAACAAAAGGAGAAGGAAAGAAAGAAAGAAAGAGGACTGAAGCAACCAAGCCCATCAAGTTGAGGCAAAGGGAGTAGTAGCAAGAGGGTGGAAGTATGGCGTGGGACCCCTTGAAGACTCAGGCAGGGACAGTGGCAGGTAGTGGGGGAGGGTTCACCAGACCTAACCCCACTCACATCCTGTCCTTTCCTGTAATCCCAGTTGCTAGACCTGATGCACACCCTGCACACACGGGCAGCCTCTATCTACAGCTCATGGGCAGAAGAGCAGCGCCACCTGGAGACAGGTGGCCGGAAGATTGAAGCCGATTCAAGGACCCTCTGGGCCCACTGCTGGTGCCCTTTACTGCAGGGTAATCCTGGGGGAGCAGGCAGGGTAGGGAGGCGATGGTGTGAAGCTTGGGGAGCATAGTACCAAATGCCTGGAGGATCCTCACTCTGCTCTTTCTCTCAGGCATTGCCTGCCTGTGCTGTGATGCCCGGCGCCAGGTACGGATGCAGGCACTGACCTATCTACAGCGAGCACTATTGGTACATGACCTGCAAAAGCTAGATGCCCTGGAATGGGAATCCTGTTTTAACAAGGTAGGACTTAATACTGCTCTTAAGATAAAATTCAAGGGGGCTGGAGCCGTGGCTCAGCAGTTTCAGCTCTTGCCTGGCAAGCACAAGGACCCGGGTTCAGACCTCAGCACCACGTACACAACTAAGTGTTGGAGCAACTAAGGCCATGTGAAAAACTAAATAAAGTTGTTTCTCTCTTTCTCTGTCTCTCTTACTGTCCCTCTCTTTTTTTTTTTTTAAGAGAGAAGGACAATGAGAGAGAGAGAGAGAGAGACAATCAATTTTTATTGAGTTTTTCACATGGATTTCGTTGCTCTGACACTTAGTTGTTACGTGGGTGCTAGGATTTGAACCCATGTACTTGAGCATGCCAGGCAAGCGCCATAACAGCTGAACCACTGCTCCAGCCCCTGTCCCTCTCTCTTTAAAAAAAAAAAAGAAAGAAAGAAATCATTAAAAATAAATAAATAAATAAAATTCAAATCATAAGCTGGGTGCCGTGGTCCACATCTATAATCCCAGCAGTTTAGGAGGCTGAGGCAGAAGGATCACAAGTTCAAAGCCAGCTTCAGCAAGGTAGCAAGGCCCTGAGCAATTTAGCGAGACTCTGTCTCAAAATAAAATATAAAAAGGGCTGGGGATGTGACTGAGTGATAAAGTGCCCCTGGGTTCAATCCCTGGTATCAAAAAAAAAAAAAAAAGAAAAAAAATTGTAAGGCAAGGGGAACAAGGCAGCCTGAAGCCTGAAGAGCCCCTAATGGCTATACTCAGCCTGTATTGTACCTTCTTTGCTATTCTGTGCCCATCTTCCCAGCCCTGGTTTCCTTTGAGCAAAGCTGCCAGTTGACCTGGTTGTGGTGACATTGGATATTTACTCCCTAGGTGCTATTTCCTCTACTGACTAAGCTTTTGGAAAATATCAGCCCAGCAGATGTGGGTGGGATGGAGGAGACCCGGATGAGAGCTTCTACACTGCTGTCAAAGGTACTACTCACCACCCAATACCTCCTATTCTCCCCACATCTGCCTTTTTCCAAGGAGGGAAGCCAGGACTTTTGGTAGGAAATGCTGCGTAGATGTTAAGGACCCCCAGCTATAGAGAATCAGCAGGACTCAGGTACCCAGGAGGATTCTGGATTTCACAGCAATGTATAATCTAGGATTGATTCCCATCAATAAGGGGCAGGTCTACCTCCTAGCCTTGGAGAGGGGTGCCAGTGGCTCCTAAACTACCCTTGGCTGAAAGGGGCTGGTGGACCATAGGTTTTCCTGCAGCACCTGTCTCCACTGCTGTCACTCTCCACCTTTGCGGCCCTCTGGCTCACCATCCTAGACTTCATGGACAAGTACATGCACGCAGGCTCCAGTGATTTACTGGTATGTTCTACCTCCGCTCAACTTCCACTGCACTCTTCCTTTCCCACTTGCTGGGAAGTCTTGCTTTCTCCTCCTTGGCAGCTGCCTCCCCATGCCTCTTTACTGTTCTTATGATCCCCCTGCTGCCTGCAGTCAGAGGCCATCCCTGAATCTCTAAAGAACATGCTCCTGGTGATGGACACAGCGGAGATTTTCCACAGTGCAGATACACGAGGAGGCAGCCCTTCTGCCCTCTGGGAGATCACCTGGGAACGCATTGACTGCTTTCTGCCACACCTACGTGATGAGCTCTTCAAGCAGACTGTCATCCAGGGTAGGGGCCCCAGCCCAGCCTTTCCAAAGAATCCCCAAAGCTGAATTCATTTTCTGTACCCTGGGAAGACTGATGGGTAACCAGGCCTCTGCTGGAAAGAAAACACTGCATCTGCATTTTCTGCCTGTCCCAGACCCCCTGCCCACAGAGCCTCATGGCCAAAAACCTCTGGCCTCAGCCCACCTGACTCCTGCTGCTGGTGACCCCAGGACACCTGGACATCCACCTCCCCCAGAGATACCCTCAGAACTGGGGGCCTGTGGTGAGTCCCTCTGGGTAGCCTGTTGGGGGTTGGGCAGGAAGTAGGAGGCTTAAGAGGAGGCCTAGGATAGCTTGGGATTGCTGCTAAGCATGGGCTGGGACCAAAGGAAGGAGGCAACCTAAGAATCTTATTTGCCTGCTCTTGATCGGAGAAATGTCAGGACCAAATAAGCCATTTTGAGCTAGCTGCTTCAGATGGTCAAGTTTGGAGGAAAAGGCTGGGTCGGTCTGGAATGAATATGCAGAACTGCCCGTTAGGGATTCTAGTAAAGATCAGACCAAAATTAACCTGACAAAGGATTCAGAAAAGGAGGCAAAGGATAGATATAAGGTAGCCAAACACTGGAATGAGTTTTGAGGGGAGACTTAGTACTTTTTAGACTGGGGGGCTGGAGTGGTGGCTCAGCAGTTACGACGCTTGCCTGGCATGCATTAGGATGCAGGTTTGAACCCGAGCACCACATACACAACGAAGTGTTGGAGCAATGAAAGTCACATGAAAAACTAAATAAAATTGATTCTCTCTCTCAAAAAAAAAAAAAACTTTTTAGACTGGGAGGAAATTTAGAGGAAGTCAACTGGTTTGGTAAGCCAGCTGGGAAGTGTGAGAGTTGTCCTTTGCCAATAAGTCTGATTGTAGCCATTTTGCTCTTCTTATAGACTTGGAGAAGCCAGAGGGCCCCCGAGCCACCAGCAGCAGCTCCCCCGGATCACCCGTGTCCTCTAGCCCCAGCAGGCTGAGCCCTACCCCAGATGGCCCTCCCTCTCTGGCTCAGCCCCCACTGATCCTCCAGCCCTTGGCCTCCCCACTGCAGGTGGGTGTGCCACCCATGACTCTGCCTATTATCCTCAACCCTGCACTCATAGAGGCCACCTCTCCAGTGCCTCTCCTGGCTACACCCCGCCCCACAGACCCCATACCCACCTCCGAGGTCAATTAAAATAGGTCCCTCAGAGATCAGGACTAGTACATCCCACAAGGCTATTCCCAGCCCTGCTCCCAGCTATTTCAGGGGCCATAAACTTTTCAAGCCCAATCTAAGCTGCTATTGCTGCCACTTAGATGAGGAAAAGAACTTTTATTACCCCTTCTGGGACCCACTTCAGACTACAGGACCTTCCTCCTCTGCTCTCCATTCCTGAGGGTCCAAACTGAGAGTACACTCAGGTATCATCTGTAGTCTCTGCCTCCAGCCTGGCAGCTCTGAGTAGACACTGCTGTGTCAACCCTGCAGTGCCCACCATGTGCCCCTCCTGCCCAGGTGAGCCATTGAGAGCCAAGCCCAACCACTCTGCACTTTCTTTCCCTCTCCCAGCCCATTCCCATCATCCCTGGGCCACCTCTTCCAGTTCTTCCCCTTTTATTAATTGGTGGATCAGTTTGGAGAGTTGATTGGTACCATGGAGGGTGGGCAGATGGGGCTGGATGAGAGAACTGCCCACAGGAGTGTGTACATATGGAAAACAGTGACAATAGACTTTTTATGATTTATGATGTAATAAATGTCAGTACCAACACCACTGCCTTTCCCTCTGGTTTCCTTCTTGAGCTTGTGGATCAGGGCACCATGTTACTAAATCTGCAGGGCTTGGGCCTTTGGTGAACAGAGGTAAAGTGAGGCAGAGCCTACCAATAATCTGGCCCACCTGGCCCCCCAGTCACAGTCAGGACAGGGGTCTGGATTCCTTCACCACTATTGCTGCTTCCTACCACTGCCATAGCACTGTGTGCTCTTATCACCAGAAGTGTGCCAGGGGCTTGGGCAGTTCCACATTGCTCCAAGAGACATCTAAGAGAGCTAGCTGAGTTCAGGGAAGGTGAATCAGCTGAGCTGTAGTCATTCAGAAGTCTTCCTTAGTAGGGCTTGTCCAAGAACACCAAGGAGCCAGGAGGACTTAAGAGGTGGAGGGGGTGTCTTGCCTGCAGCTGCAGTGATGTTTCTGGGCACTGACATTCATTATGACCCCAGACTGCAAAGGGACAATTTTTTCCTCCCCGCCCCCCATACCCTCCATCTAGCCCAGTCAGTGCAGCATGACAGAAGTGCCCCTCTGCTTCTTGTCCTTTGCACAGCGGTAGGCCAGACAAGAGTTTGCTTGGGCTGGCAGTATGGCCCTGCAGGCTAAGGAACTGGGGTAGAATGCTATTTGTTAGTCTTTCCCAAGTAAAGCAGCTAGATCATTTTGGTTTCCTGCACAGTGATGCCTGCCCCACCGGGGGAGAGTTGGACCTATGGTGCAACTAGCTAACCTCCTTCAGAGAGTCCGGGTCACTCACTCTTGACATTGGGGCCCTGCTGACTATTTGGCCTTTCACTTGGGCTGGCCTTCACTTAGAACTTCCACATTGTCAGGAGTTTGGACCTCTTAAATTCCTTGTTCAAGTGTAGAAAAGGGCCCCTTATAAATGGGAACCACCTGATGTAGAAAAATACTGAAACATGAGACCTGGACTTCTTGCCCAGATGCTCTCATGTCTGGTTTCTATGCTAGCTAGAAGCCTTGCTCAACTCTGCCTCTGGGAAAATTGAAAGAGGCAGAGGGCTGTATATGTGAGTGCAGAAAAGCTAAATCTACAGCCAGCTGGACACAGGGGACCTTGCTTAGCTACAGTGATTCTGTTCTACCATCTGAGCCTCACAGGTTCTGCCTTTAAAACTTCCATAAGCCATTTTATGAACAAAGAAATTATGACAACTCTGTACCCCTTCATTAGTCTTACAAATTACAAAAGTCTGAGTGACTACAAAGTGATTCCCTACTGGGAAGCAAAGAAAAACATTGAACAGAAATCTCATTGTTATAAAAAAAAAACCCAGCTAATACATGTAGAACTTGTCTTGTGGACAGTATTGTCTCCTCAAAAGCAAAGGCATCTACAAGAGGAGCTAACACTCAGGCCTTAATTCTGACCAACATGGAAGAATGCCCTGGTGATATGGAAGTGACAGAACCTTGGGGGAAAGTAATAGCATAGTTCAGAGAGAAATGCTGGTCTTAATGATGTCTCCGACCAGATCTCTAAAGTCCAGAGGAGCTGGGCACAGTGGCACATGCCTCCCAGCAACTTGGGAGGCTGAGGCAAGAGGATAACAAGTTTGAGACCAGCCTGGGCAACTTGGCAAGATCCTGTCTCAAAAAATTTAAAAGATCTGGAATGTAGCTCAGTGGTAGAGTGCTTGCCTAGGATGTATTAAGCTTGAGAGGCTGAGGCCGGAGGATCACAAGTTCAAAGCCATCCTCAGCAACTTAGTGAGAACCTGTCTCAAAAAATGAAAAGGACTGGGAATGTAGCTCCAATACAGTACCAACAAATTAATAAGTTTCTTAAACTCAGGTAGATGAGAATATACCAACTGTGACAGACAACTATCTAGAGTTAGCTAAATTCTCTAGGTTTATAAGCACTGGGAATTGTTGGAACTGACAGATTGTTGCATGAGAGTTCATTGTACATATTCTCTCCATGCTTCATACATCTAAAATTTTCTATACAGTAAAGGGTTTTTTTCCCCATCTTTAGGCAAGTCACAGCTCAAAATCTTGTAACTAGAATAGCTGAATCCCTAGGTGTGCTTTTAGAGATGTGGAGACCAGACAAATTATGCAAGCTTCTGCCAGTGGTGGTGGTTTATGAACACTTGTTAAGGACAATCATGATCAATAGGAGCTAGCACATGTTCACTAAGTTGAAATATATCAAACTAACATTACTCCATTTAAGAATCTGTTTTACCAGGGAAATGTTGTAGACGGTGTACCTAGACTTCAGCAAATTGTTTGACAGCATCTTACAATATTTGTTTGAGGGGTCCACTGTATTAAGTGTAAAGAACTGCTTTATTTTATACAAAATATAGGGGAAAGAGCTTCAAACTGGAGGAAGGAGACTGGATTTGAATTTTGGTTCTATTCCTTTGTATGTGTTTGGTCATGTTACTTCACCTCTGAGCATTCATCAGTAAAGTAAAAGTAATACAGGTTAAGCATCCCTGGTCTGAAATTGATACATTCTGGAACATTTCAGGTTTTAAGATTAGGGTTGTGCAGCCTATACAAATACTGGAAAATCAAAAAACCTTCAAGATATGAAACATTTCTGGTCCCAAGCATTTTGAGTAAGGGATAATCTAATTTCATGCTAGGGTTGTCTGGAGGGAAAAAGCACTTTTACTAAAGTACTCTAACATTATATTTACTGGCAAGATGAAGAGGAAGTAAAGGAATAGGAAATGGAGAGCCAAAATCAAGACCACAACAGTCCCTCTTTGTGCTAATGCAAGTGCTGTAAATTTCATCCTTAAGGAGGTCACGGACATGTTGCAAGAGAGCCCAGAAATGGTCTGTTTCACCATAATTGTACTCCAAGAATGGAGGTAATTTATGACATTCCCTAAAGAGAAACTCTTCCAACCAGAGAGCTCCAGCCTCAAGAGACATGCTTGGTGAATTACTGTCCTGAACCTTTGGCCACTAGAAGTGTTCAAGTGGAAGAAAGTATTTAAGAGGTCATTTCCTACATCGGAGGAAGGCTGAACTATTTAGATTTTGAATGCCTTTTCAAATCTAATATTCTTGATCTCTGTAATGGACGAAAGTCTCCTAGGTAAACACCTCCTTTCCCTTTCCAAGCACAGAGCTCCCAAACCCAGGTCGGCATAAAAACCTGGCCCACTATGAACCTGCCATGTGTAGAGTAAGTTTTAGGCCGTCTCTTGTCCAAGCCATAGGACTTAAAATTTTGAGACTAGCACTTGTAGTATAGGAAAGCTAATGATTTATGAGTGTTGATCTTACAGCCAGCCACTTTGCTAAAATCGTTTATAAGCTCTAGGAGTCTTCTAGTCAAGTTTATTGGGTCTTCTAGGTATAGGATCGTGTCCTCAACAAATAGAGACATCTTGACTTCCTCTTTTCTTTTTCGAATTCCTTTGATTTCCTTCTCCTGTCTGATAGCTCTGGCTAGGATTTCAATGACTATTGAATAAGAGTGGTGAAAGTGGACATCCTTGTCTTGTTCCAGAATTCAGTGGAAATGCTTTCAGTCTTTCTCCATTAAGCATAATGTTGGCTATGGGTCTGTCATAAATGGTTCTTACAAAATTAAAGTATCTTCCTTTGATCCCTATCTTCTCCAGAGTTTTGAGCATAAATGGGTGCTGAATTTTATCAAAGGCCTTTTCTGCATCAATTGAGATGATTATATGATTTTTATTTTTAATTCTTTAAATAGTGAATTACATTTATTGATTTGTGTATGTTGAACCAGCCCTGCTTTCCTGGAATGAAGCCCACTTGATCATGATATATTATCTTTTTAATGTATTTTTGGATCCAGATAGCTAGAATTTTATTAAGGATTTTAGTGTCTGTTCATCAGAGAAATTGATCTGTAGTTTTCTTTTCTTGATGTGTCTATTGGCCTTCCTCTACTCCAGTAACAAGTCCACTGAAGAAGAAATCAGGAAGTCTGTCCCATGTAGTCTCCTCAAAAAAAATAAAATACTTGGGCATCAATCTAACAAAGGATATTAAGAACCTCTACAACAAAAACTATGAAACATTAAAAAAAGAATTTTTTTTAAAGAGGAACAGTGAGAGAGAGAAAGAGAGAAACAACTTTATTTAGTTTTTCACATGGCCTTCGTTGCTCCAACACTTAGTTGTGTACGTGGTGCTGGAGTTTGAACCCGGGTCCTCATGCTTGCCAAGCAAGCGCTGAAACCACTGAACCACCACCGCTCCAGCCCCAAAAAAAGAAATTGAAGAAGACCTGAACATGGAAAAACATTCCATGTTCTTGGTTGGGCAGAATTGATATAATCAAAATGGCCATTCTACTGAAAGCCCTATACAGATTCAGTACAATCCCCATCAAGATACCAATGACAGTGCTCACTTCAGCACATATACTAAAGTTGGAATGATACAGAGGAAATTAACATGTCCCCTGTGCAAGGATGACACACAAATTCATGAAGAAATCCATATTTTTTGCTCAAAACTCTGGAGAAGATAGGGATCAAAGGAAGATACTTGCTTGTCATTGTGCATGTGTTCACAATTGTGTGGCAACGATTCCCTCCTAAATGTAAGACTGTTTTGAACGAATAATAAAAAAGATACCAATGACATTCTTCATGGATATAGAAAAAGCAATTCTCAAATTTGTATGGAATAACAGAAGACCCAGAATAGCCAAAACATTACTCAGCAAGAAAGAGGAAGTAGGAGGTATCACAATTCCTGACTTGAAATTATACTATAAGGCTATAGTAAAAACAGCATGGTATTGGTATCAAAATAGAATTGAAGACCAATGGAACAGAATAGAAGATACCGAGATGAACCCTCAAATCTTTAACCATCTGATATTTGATAAAGGAGGCAAAAGCATAGTGTGGAAGAAGGACAGCCCGGTCAACAAATGGTGCTGGACAAACTGGATAGCCATATGCAGACAACTAAAATTGGATCCTTACCTCTCACCCTGCACAAAAATCAAAATGGTTCAAGGATCTGGAAATTTTTTTAAAAAAATAATTGAGAGGGACAGCGAGAGGGAGAGAAAGAAAAAATTTTATTTAGTTCTTCATGTGTCTTCCATAGCTCCAAGACCTCATTGTGTACATGGTGCTGGGGTTTGAATTCGCATACTCGCGCATGCCGAGCGAGCAAACATCATAACCACTGAGCCACTGCTCCAGCCCCAATGATCTGGAAGTAAACTAGCAACTTTACAATTGCTTGAAGAAAAAGTAGGATCAACACTACACAACATAGGAGTCGGTGCCATCTTCCTTAACAAGGACTCCCATAGCACAAGCATTAAAGCCAAGAAAAAATGAATGGGATGCCATTAAACTAAAAGCTTCTGCACAGCTAAAGAACTAGTCAAGAGTGTCAAGAGAGGGGCTGGAGTGGTGGCTCAGTGGTTACGGCACTTGCTTGGCATGCACAAGTAT